>CAUYQG010067013.1:0-25296 GCA_963574415.1 Tarsius wallacei | reverse complement strand
TTTATTGTAGAGATGAGGTCTCGCCAAGTTGCCCAGGCGGGTCTCAAACCCGCGGGCTCAGGCAATCCACTCACCTCAGCCTCCCAAAGCGCGGGATTACAGGCTGAGCCACCGAGCCCGGCACAATACATTTCTTTTGTTTCATCCATATCTTTCTGTTAATTCTCATACTTTGGCATAAACTAATCTAGAGCTTGGTACTATAGGTTGAGAACAGGACAAATGTAAATTTTATTTTGGAGTCATTGACAAATTGCTAAATGACTATAGATAAACACTAACTTATTAGAGTGATTTGGTAGTCTCAATTTAAGAAGTATAACCACTGGGTCTTTGGATACCACCAGTGTGGCCTATTTGATTTTCCAAGATGGCTGCAACAAGATCACTCATTCCACATGCTTTTCTTACAATGTTACATTGCATCTCTTTTCAATGAGAGTTGGCATCTGTATTCCTCATTCTTGAATCTGAGTGGCCTGTGACTACAGAGGAAGAGATGGCATGTAACTTCTGAAACAAGGTTATCAAAGGTGATGCAGATTTCACCTTGTCTCTCTTGGAATACCTGCTCTTGGAACCCAGCTGCCATGCTGTGAGAAAGCCCAGGCCATATGGAGACACCACCACATGTAGGTGTTCCAATCAACAGCCTCAGCTGAGGTTCCAGCAGACAATCAATATTAACTGCCAGACACCCGAGTATGAAGATTCCCAAGCAAAATATTGAAATCACCACCTGTGGCAATTTCATCTTGTGGCCTATGATGAAAGTAAAAGAAAAAAAAGTAATCCAAAGAAAGAACTGTTAAATTTAAAGAAGGTGAGATTTAGAGGGCTTGAAATAATATTCTTTTTTTATTGAACTCTCTAGATGAAAAACGATTCTAAAAATAAGAAATGTCCTTTAAGAGATCAAATCCTGCGTGAAAAGTGGCATAAAATTTCAGAGAAAGTGAGTTAAGGATGAAGTCAAGGGTGTGATTGTAAAATACTTTGTTAGGATCATGCCTTTCAGACAGACAAAAGGCCTCTGAACATGTGAAGGACATTGTCCCATGGAGTCTCATCGGGATTTCAAGATAGAGAAGTTTATCTCCAAGAGATGTGTAGATATGACTTTTTCTAATGAATTTACAAATGAATATGCTAAAAACCCACAAAGCTTTGAAAAGAAAATTGTTTTGACAGAATCATCAACAACTTGCACTAAAAGGGACAGAGACTTTGCAAAATGAAAAGGAGTTTTTGGACTCCAATTTTTTATGGACAGAAAGGAGGATGAGAAATCTACTCAGTTACAAACTCAGTGTTCTTTTGGAAAAGAAAGTATGCTTAGACGATACAACAAAAAGCCCATAGCCATAGTGAAGAAAAAGGCAGTAGAAGGATTGAGCCCTATTCAAGAAACTGGCGATATGCACACAGCAGGATTTCAGAGTGCTGTACAACAGTGACCGCTATGGGCCTCTGGTTTCCAATTTTTTGAAATGAGGGGTAAGTTTAGTGGTGATCTCAGCTTGCCTCACCATTGCATGTTGGGTGAATGAGGTGGCAGCTTGACTCTGCATCGCAGGTTTTCACATAGGAATGGTACTTCAAGGGCTGCACCCAAGAAGCCACACCCAAGGAGCCTCACTGGAATGCAGAAATGATATAGATGATGATTCTTAGATCTGTGTCATAATGAGTTAAGTCTTGGGTGCTTGTGGGGAGAGGATGAATATGTTTTGCATGTGGGAGGAAGTGAATTATTTTGACCAGAGGGAGGATGGTAGCGGATCATATCTTCCAAGATGGCCACAAGAAAGTCTTTCATCCTACATACAGTACTCTTCCCACAATGTGATATCGACATTCCTCCCATGGAGAGGTGGTGTTATGTTTCCTTTGAATTTGAACAGGCATGTGACTGCAGAGGAAGTGATGTAAGATCCAAGGGAAGTTCCTACAAAAAGACAGAGCTTCAACCTGGTCTCTCTTGGGATGCTTGCTCTTAGAACCCAGGTGCTACACTATGAGGAAGTGAGGCCACTTACAGGTGTTCTTCTGAAAGCTCCAGCTAAGATCCCAGCAGAAGCCAATATTAAATGCCAGACATGAGTCAGAAATCCTTTGAAGTGACTCCAGATCACTGTCTAACTGCTACTGCATGAGGGACCCTAAGTGAAAACCACCTAACTGAATCCAATCAACCTGGGAAACATAAGAGATAATATTGCTTTCAGCCATTTAATTTCGGGATGGATTGTTATGTGGCAATGGAGAACTGGAATAACTAGTTCACTCACATCCTGCACCATGTTCACATTTATTGCTTTGGCATCTTTTAAGGTTTTATATTTTATATATATATATATATACATATATATATATACACACACACACACATTGCATATATTACACATGATAAAAGGCCAGTGATGTCATAAAAACCTTAAAAAAGTGTTAAACTCTTTAGGTTTCCTCCCTCCTAACAAAATTTTATGTTATTTATATAAATATATGGAGAGAGAGAGAGAGAGATATAAAGAGAGAGAGAGAGAGATAAACACCTGAAAGGACACTTCAGACAGTTCCAAATTCTGCATAATGGTTTCTCAAATTTAATTTATAACTTTACATTTCTGTTGACACTCTTATTTTTTGCTGAAGTTGTTTTTTAATGATAATCTTGCACTTGTGGTCATTGAAACTATGAATTCTGAGATTAGCCATGGAAGTTGAGTTAGAGGGATCTCATCAGATTCAGTATCTGGATAACCAAGCAAATCATTCTGTGAACTTTTGCCCTTACTGCTGATAAATATCTTTCATCCCATTCAAATATACTCCACTTCCAAGGCTATTTATAATAAGGTTTTTCCTCTATCATCAATTCTATAGAGGTAGATTGCCAAAGCTCCCCAAATTATTCTCCCTTCTTTCAGTAAAGTATCAGAATATAATTAGTTATATATCAAAGGTGTACTTGACCCAAGTCCACATGCCCTCTCAATAGAAGCAGATTATTAAAAAGTTTCCAACTTATTTGGTATGAAGACACAGGCAAAGTCATATACAGGGTCAATACAAGTCCTCTAAATTGAATACAGAGGAAAGACTTGTGTTGGTGTAAATTGGGCTCAATCTCTTACACAGTGGAGCAAGTGAAAGAAAAAGAGCAATTAGGATGTTTTGATGTTGACATAAAGCTAAAGCCAGTCAGTTGAACTTTGGTCTATGGTGCTGGGTCCAGCTTTCATAAGGCATCAGCACAGCCATCATCTGACTCCTGAAAAAAACTTCCAAGATTCTTCTGATCATTAACACTGCATACCAACTCCTCAGATATTGCCACTGTTTTTTTTTTCTAATGGCTCTATAGTGACTAGTACAACCACTATTGAAAATAGTGTGGTGATATCTAAAGAAACTAGAAACTGACATTCCAATATGATCCCCTAATCCCCCTCCTGGGAAAATCCCCAGAGAAACACAACTCATTCTACAAAAAAGACACTTGCACACGCATGTTTATTGCCACACTATTCACAATAGGAAAAACATGGAACCAACCCTACTGACCATCAAAAGTAGACTGGATAAAGAAAATGTGGTACATATAGACAATGGTATATCATTCATTCATAAAGTACAAAATCATGGACTTCTCAGCAAATTGGATGGAATTGGAGATGACCATTCTTAGCAATCTATTACATAAACAAAGAACTGAATACCACATGTTCTCACTCATAAGTGGGACCTGAACATTAATCACAACAGCACAAGGAAGGGATCGACGGTTGCAGGACACTGCCAGGGGAGACAGGAAGCAGGGGTGGTATATGTAACAACTCAAAAGGGTACCCGATCCTAAACTAGGGGAAGTGAGGACCAGTTGGAGGCCCAAACTTTACCTGCACACACATTACTTGTGAATCTAATCCTGACTTGTACTGCACATCTTTGAAATAAAATAAAGTTTAAAAAAATGCAAACAAACAAATCTACCCACCCCACACATACAAGATATAAATGACAGTTTAACCAGAGTGAGGAATGTGTTGGGTTGCTAGGCTTTGGAAATATTGGTGAAATTTAGTTCTTGCTCTCAAGAAGCTCACCATATAGAAGTATCATAATAGTTTCTTAGGGCTGCTGTGACAAAATACCACAAACATGGTGGCTCAAACAACAGAAATTTATTGTCTCACAGTTCTGGAGGCTGGAAGTTTAATCAAAGTGTCAGCAGAGTTGGTTTCTTTTAAGGGCAATGAGGGAAGGGTCTGTTCTAGGCCTCTCTTGTTGGCTTGTAGGTGGCTATCTTCATGTTCACATGGCATTCTCCCTGTATGTGTGTGTGTGTGTCTGTGTCCAACTTTTCCCTTTTCATATGAACACCAGTCATACCAGATTAGGGCCCACCCTAATAACCTCACTTGGGCTTGATTATTCTATCTCCAACTACGCTCACATTCTGAGGTACTGGAGATTGGGACTTCAACATATTGATTTTGGGGGTAGGAACCTATGACAAGTATGATAGTCAAGTAGAGAGCATAAGGGGCAGTGTAAAAAACACAGTGACACAACCACAGGAGACCTTACAGTCTTTCTGAAAAGTCAAGGCATACAAAACTAGAGAACAATTCAGCTGTGCATAATGCAGACAGAGATTTCTAGCAAGATACTGCCTTCGTTATCAGAGATCAAAAGGGATCTTCAGAATTTTGGACACTTCAGGCAAGACCACCACTTGATCTGCCTGACATTATTCATGGTATTCTCACCACTTTTTGCCTAGAGGCTTCAGGACTAATGTCACCATGGCTGTTCTTCTGTGTATGCCAGCCATCATACAAAGTCCTGGTCTCTCTTTCTCTCCTATGTGGCAGCCAAAAGCTTCCCACTGTGCCTTCTGGAAATCACAATCTATCATTGCAAAATTCCCATACCCTTGGCCTCTTTTCTGAATGTTCCCTTACCTGAACCTTGGTTTCTCCAAAGAAAATATTTTCTCTGATGTCCTCTCAAGTAGTAGTCATTTCCTCCCATAATCCTCCTCTCATTGGGCTCAAAGATGAGGTACAGGTCTTTCTTGTTCCTTCTGCATCATTTTTCCTTAAAAATAAACACCTTTGTGTTTCATGTCTTTAAACTATAACATCTTGTTACGATTATCTACCAAGCCCTAGAATATTTGTTCTGACTTGAAGATTTTAGATCCTGGCTCATCCTACAAGATTACTCTTATTATTATTGTTGGTGATTTTTATATCCATGTAGAAAATTTTTCCACTACCCTGACTTCTCAGTTTCTTGACCTCCTCTCTTCCGATTTTCTTTTTTCTTTTTCTTCTTTTTTTTTTTTAGTGAGAAGGCATAATTAGTTGAGAGGACAGAAAAGCTCCCACAGTGGGAGGGGACCTGAAGGGATTGCCCCTGATTTTCTTGTCTTCTATATATCTCAGCCACTCATTCCAATGGTCATCATACCTAGCCTTTTCAATAAGAACCCTACTTAAACTTGACTTCCAGTGTCCCGCTCTATGACTACCACCTCATATTTCATGCTCATTCCTCTAAGATTCTCCTTCCGATCTTCAGCCTATCAGCTCCTATAATTCATAAGTCTTCCCTTTTCACTGTTCCTCACTCTTTCCCCATGACCTTACCTGCCCCCAGGTTTTTACTTCTTCCCTATGCAGCTAAAATGTCAGTGGATCATTAGGATAACTCTCTTGCATACATCTGTAACATCCTCATTCTCTTTCATTTTGATATACTAGGAGGACAGAGCTTGAACCCTCTTTTATTCACCTCTCTACCTCTTCCACACCTACATGTGGATGGAGAAAAACACATACTGCACTTACTGATCTCACTTCAAATTCATGCCTTTGTGTCTCTTTTCTACTCTATCCTTATCCAATCCAAGGTGACTTCACTCAGCTTCACAGCTCAATAGTTCTTGAAAGTTGAGCATTATGGCACATAATTCCTTTTCCCAATGATATAAAATTCATTTTACATGTAAAGGATAAAATGTATTTTAAAGGGAAAAAGTTATTTTTCCTTTCAAGACTAAACTCTCCTTAAGAAGTGTTTTATTAGTTACTTCTGCAATTATAGTTTAAGAAGTAGTTCATCAAAATTCAGAAACTTTAGGCAACCCAAATTTCACCCCAATGGATGAATTGAAAAGATCTTGTAGTTGATAGACTAATTGGAAATCCAGGACAGAAATCTTCATGAATTAAAGAAAAATATAATTTTTTCAAGAAAAGTGGTTCATCAATCTCTCTTTAAAAGAGGATGTCTTGATGGTTTTTTTTTGGCTTTGCGGAAGCTTGTCAGTTTGATGAGGTCCCACTTGTCTATCTTATCTCCTATGGCATGGGCACTTGGGGTTTTGATCAGGAATTGTTTGCCAGTTCCAATTTCCATAAGAGTGCCTCCTGCATTTTCAAAGGTTCTTATTGTTTGAGGTTTTACATTTAGGTCTTTGATCCATTTAGAGCTGATTTTTGTGTGTTGTGATAGGTAGGACAGCCCACAGACTGGGAAAAAATTTTGCCAACTGTATATCTGACAAAGTCCTAATATCTAGGATCTACAAGGGATTCAAATGTGCCAAAAAGAAAAAAACACACAAACAGCCGCATTTAAAAGTAGGCAAAAGATATGAATAGATCCTTCTCAAAAGAAGACATACAAGCAGCCAATAGATACATGATAAAATGCTTAGTCTCACTAGTCATCCAAGAAATGCAAATTAAAACCACGCTGAGATACCACCTAACTCCAATCTGGATGGTCATCTTCAATGACTCAAAAAACCACAGATGCTGGAGAGGATGCGGGGAAAAGGGAACTCTTCTACACTGTTGGTGGGAGTGTAAACTAGTATAATCTATGTGGAAAACAGTTTGGTGATTCCAAAAAGATCTAAAAATTGACCTTCCATATGACCCCGCTATCCCCCTATTGGGAATATACCTGGAGGAACTCAAATCACTCTATGAAAAAGATACCTGCACATGCATGTTTATTGCAGCATTATTCACAATATCAAAAACATGGAACCAACCGTGCTGCCCATTGAAAGAGGACTGGATTTTAAAAATGTGGTATATACACGATGGAATATTATGCAGCCATAAAGAAGGATAAAATTATGAGCTTCGCAGCAACTTGGATGGACTTAGAGTCTATAATACTGAGTGATCTATGACAGAAACAAAGAACTGAGTACCACAGTCATAAGAGGAACTCATAAGAGGAACTTGAACAGTTATAATACTATAAGAAAGGGATTGGAGGCCGGGCTCAGTGGCTCAGCCTGTAATCCCAGCACTTTGGGAGGCTGAGGCAAGTGGATTGCCTGAAACCTTAGGTTCGAGACCCGCCCGGGCAACTTGGCAAGACCTCATCTTTACAATAAATCAAAAATTAGCTGGGCGTGGCAGCACGCGCCTGTAGTTCCAGCTACTTGGAAGACTGAGGCTGAAGGATCACCGGAGCCCAGCAGGTTGAGGCTGAGGTGGCCGGGAACGTGCCACTGCACTCCAGTCTGGTCAGAGTGAAACTCCAACTCACAAAAAAAAAAAAAAAAAAAAAAAGGGATTGGCAGTAATGGGAAACTGCCAGGGTAGGGGGAGCACACCTCATCAACAAGGGTACCTGCAAAATGAACATTTGTATACATAACCCTGACTTATACTCCATATCTTTAAAATTAAAAATTAAAAAATAAAATAAAAGAAAGTAAAAAAAAAAAGAGGATGTCACCACTTCCAGGCAAGCTGCTATTATGCTTTAGACATACTTAATGGGCCAGGCATAGTTATTAGAAATGCACAAATGTAAAATGAACTGATTTGATGCCTTCCATGTAGCTTTATATTTTCTCCCCTTAAGTACTGCATGTGCATTTGAGATTTGAGAAAAAAACATATTGTCATATGCATTTAAAATTTTTTTTTTCTTTTCTTTTTGAGAAACTGATTTCCAGTTGTAGTTTGCTTGCATTTCTTGCTTTCTGCTGATAAATTTAGTATCTGACTCTATTCTAAACTCTCCGTTTGTGAACCAAAAATGACTGAAAAGAAAATGAGAGCACATTCCTTAATCTTGAAACAATGAATTGCTTACACATAGGTATTCTTCTCCCCCTTATTGATCTATCTCATGGATTTTCCAATGTAGAGTAGTGTTTATTTAAATCGAATGGCTTCTTTAACGGCACTGCAAACTGTTTCCTAGTCCCTGCCTGTCATTTTAAAGACATTGTTGATGAAGTGTGTGATATTTGAAATTTAATGAAAAAAAAAGTAACAAAGCACACTTTGACTAGTTGTGTTGATTTTAAAATAATTGACTTTAAATAAACTTTATAACTATTTTTTAGGCTAAATATGAGGTGAAAGTTAATATTTTTAATACTAGAAACACATATTTCAATTTCCTTAAATTCCCAATTCCCTTCTACAAAGGAAAGCATAAGATCTTTTCTTTTTATTATTATTATAAAGATGTGGCATACAATTCAGGGTTAGGTATACAAATATTGATTATGCAGGTACCCTTGCTGATGGGGTATGCCTCTCCCTCCTCTAGCAGTTTCCCTCAACTGCCAATCCCAATCCCTCTCCCCTGACAGTTTCCCACTACTGCCAATCGCTTTAGCATAAGATCTTAAGTGATCACTGAGATTACCTGAGATTGTATCTACCTGGAGTAGGCATGACCTATCATAGTCTTAAGGGTTCCTTTACATCTGTACATTTTAAATTTTTTTCATGTGAACAGTGGTGATATTAACAAATTTTACTTATTTATTTTAAAATTTTATTTTAAAAATGTAGGATACAATTCAGGATTAGGTATACAAATGGTCATCGTGCAGGTAAAGTTTGGGCCTCATTTTGGTCCCCACTTTGCCTGGTTTGAGATCAGCTACCCTTATTGATGAAGTGTTCCCCTCCTCTCCCCTGGCAATTTCCCACTACTGCTAATCCCTTTCTTATAGTAATATGATAATTGTTTAGGGTATACTTATGAGTGAGAACATGTGGTACTCAGTTCTTTGTTTCTGTGACTGATAACTAAGAATTATAGACTCTAAATCCATCTAAGTTACTGCAAAGTTCATATTTGTCCTTCTTTATGACTGCATAATATTCCATTGTATATATGTACCACATTTTAAAAATCCAGTCACTTTTGATGGGCAGCATGGTTGGTTCCATGTTTTTGTTATTGTGAATAATGCTGCAATAAATATGCATGTGCAGGTATCTTTTTCATAGAATGATTTGAGTTCCTCTGGGTATATTACCAGAAGGGGGATTGCTGGGTCATATGGAAGGTCAATTTTAAGATCTTTTCAGGAAAAGGGAACACTTCTACACTGTTGGGGAAGTGTGAACCAGTACAACCTTTGTGGAAAACAATGTGACATAGGTACGTTTTTAAAATCTAAGAGTCTTCATCTCTTTCTTAAGTATGAAGAAGGTATAAAAAGTTAAATAGATAGGAACGATTTTGACAAATTTACTATTTATAGTTAGAACCTTAAGATCCTGTCTGTTCTTTTTTTTTTTAAATTTTATTTTAAAGATGTGGGGTACAATTTATGATTAGGCATGCAAGAGGTCATTGTACAGGTAATGTGCTTTTCATCTTAAAGAAAATGTCATGTTTTGTTTACATTCCCAGAACCTGTACATGGCTTTTTTTTTACATCTATTGAACTGATCATATAATTTTAAATTATAACTTAAAATCATTAATGTGGTGAATTGCATTAATAGATGATCTAGAGTTAAACCTTGTTTGCCTAGGACAAAATGATCTTTTAATAATGTATTATTATCTTTTTGATGCATTGCTGAATTAAGATTTTTAATATTTTGTTTAGGATTTTTGTGTCTGTCTGTATGAAGAGGTTAGTCTATAATCACTCCCTTCTCATAGACATCTTTGTCAGGAATTTGGTAACTAGGTTATCATAGCTTCATAAGATGAGTGGGAAGTACACCTCTTTCTATATAATTGTAAATTGTTTATGAGTGAAATTATTTCTGGAATGGTAGAATTTTTGCTTACAGTCATTTGAGCTAGAATTTTCTTTCTTGTAAACTTTTAATTACTTACACATGTTCTTTACTGATTACAGAAATGTTTAGGTTTGCTATCTCATTGAATCAGATTTGGGAAATTATTTGATGAGAGGTGTGAATGTATTGTCTGTTTTGCTTACTTTTCTAATTTATTGGCATAAAAGTTTTATATCCTTATATTATTATTTTTAAAATTTTGTAAAATTTTATATAGTCTTCTTTTCATTCCCAATTTTATATGTGATTCCTTTCTCTGTCATTTTTTCTTAATCAATATGCCATAAGTTTTCTAATGTTATTAATTTTAGGATATTCTATGTAATTCATTAGATCAAGCTTATTGTGTCTAAATCTGTAGTTTGATTTTTGTTTGTTTGTTTGTTTGATCTGTCAGTTATGCTTAGGGATCGGTAGTCTTCTACTATTCTGTAGCGAATATGTTAATCTCCAGAAATATATTTTGTTGTAACAGCTGGATCAATCTCATTTTAATATAGTTACACTGACTTTGTTTAGTTAATATATTTCTGCTTCATTTTGATTCCTTATGCTTTGGTTGTCTCTCCTAAACATATTGATATACAGTCTGACAATCTTATTTCTTATAATCCATTTACAGTTTTAAAAATTGATTGATATACTTGGATCTATTTATATCACCTTATTTTTGTCTATTTTTCTCTCTTTTTCTATTTGTTTATTATTCCCTTTTCTTGCCCTTTTTTTAAAGACTGTTTTTCTCATTCTATCTTTTTTCTTCAATTATCTTGTCAGTTGTGTAAACTTTGTCTCTTGTCTATTTTCTTTGTCAATGTATATTCATTTAATCATTATCCTGGGTATTTTGTACATGCACACTTGACTGATTAATATTAAAAAATAATAACTGTATTTTGTACACCTCAATGAATGCAAGATTCTTCCACTTTTGGTCACACTGCTTTAGACTTATATGATACTATTGTGCATTTTAGTCTATCTTCAGTCTTCTTTCACCATATAAGAAATTATTGCTATATTTTTATATAGTTATTTTTCAAAGGGTTTACCACCTTCCTTGCTCATTATTCCTTCTTGCATCTCCTTCCTCTGCCTGGAGTGCATCCTTCTGAATTTCTTTAGTGATGATATGTAGGTAAAATCCTCTCTCAGCTTTTGTTTGTGTGAAAATATCTTTATTTTGACTTCCATATGAAAATATTTTTATGGAGTGTACAACGGTTGGTTGGCTTATTCTCTCTTGGCACATTTGAGATATTATTCCAATGTGTCTGGAGTCTCTTATTTCTATTCAGAGAACAGTTATCAGTATAACTGTCATTCCTTTGTCATAATTGGCTATTTTCTCCCTGTCTTTTTGTTTGTGAGCTTCAGTATGACCTTTCTCAGTGTGGATTTCTTTGTATTGACTTATTCTAATTTGGATTTGTAGAATTTCTTGATTTGAGGATTAATGTTTTCTCCATTCTTTATATTCTCTCCTCCTTGTACTCTGATTATATTTAGTTCTTCTTACACTATCCTACATGTCTCTCAATTTTTTCTTTGTATTTTCTATATTCTTTTTTATTTTTATTTTTATTTTTTGAGTCGGAGTCTCACTCTGTCTTCCAGGCTTGAGTGCAGTGGCATGTTCATGGCCACCCCCCTGTTGCCCTGCTAGACTCAGGGGATCCATCCACTTCGGTCTTCTAAGTAGCCAGAACTACAGGTGCACACTACCATGCCTGGCTAATTTTTTTATTTATTGTAGAGATGAGGTCTCACCAAGTTGCCCAGGCTGCTCTTGAACTCAGTGGGCTCAGGCAATCCTTTCACCTCGGCCTCCCAAAGTGCTGGGATTACAGGCTTGCGCCACAGCACCCGGCTGTATTTTCTATATTCTTGCCTCTCTATGCTCTAATATGAAAATTTTCTTTCATCTGTTTTTTCAGTTTTCCAGGTCCCTCTTCAGGTGTGTCTAATCTTTTGTTGATTTAACTTTTATTTATTATTATTTTTATATATAAAGATTAATTTCATTGCTTTGAAAACTCCTTGGTCATTAAAAAAAATAAACACAGTAAACATACTCATTTTATATTGTTTCTGAAAATC
The DNA here is from genome assembly GCA_963574415.1 of Tarsius wallacei. Taxonomy (NCBI): domain Eukaryota; kingdom Metazoa; phylum Chordata; class Mammalia; order Primates; family Tarsiidae; genus Tarsius; species Tarsius wallacei. The sequence continues at coordinate 13,090 of CAUYQG010067013.1, read as the reverse complement.
CCAGTATTGAAATCTTGCTTATAGAACCTTGTTTCCTTATGTGTTTTCCACTGTAAGCTCATTATTTCTTTATGCTTTAACCACGACATTTCTTTGAGGTCTGATTAGTAGGTGGGTATCTACAGAGGGTTTGCTTTATTCCTCTGTGAAGTTACCAATGGAAACTGTAACCCAGGACTACTATAAAGGGCATTTTCAAGTTGGAGTTTTTGAATGACTAGAGAGTATAAATTTGGTTTGCAAACCCATCTGATGTCTGATGTTGTTATAGAATTTGGGGGAAATATTTTCCTCTTAGTGCCAATTTTCCTGTTGTACTCAGAGTTGAACCCAGATGATTTGCTTCGCTTCCCCCAGGACAAAGGTGGATGATAAAGGGCTGGATTATTTCTAGTTTGACTTTACACTTTATTCTAAGAGGTATTCCTATTAGACTCACCATCCTGGGAGAGATCCTCTTTGTCTGTAAACTCCTGTTCAGGTCTCTTTGAGAACATAAAGATCAAGATCAACTTGAACAAATGCCCTCAGGTTAAATGTTAGCTTCAGTAATCAGCTCACATCTCTGGTTCCTATTTCCAGTTGTTTTTGGTCTTGTGAATTTTTAACATTCTTTTGTTAATATGTCATCTCATATAAGCATTTCAAGCTTTCTAAAAAGTCCATAATTTTCAGTTCTTTTCAGAGGGAGAATTTATTAAAAGTATATAGTCTCTGATAATCCATGATATGGCCAAAAACACAACTTGGAGTTTTTTCGAAGACTGGGAAACCTGTATTTAGGATTGATGTTTTTGTTTAGCTGAGTTACCATATTAAAGTAATAATGACTTTCAGAAACAGTACAGTAAAGTATATATTTGCTACTAACCATGTTCTGTGCCTTGGGTCTTAATTATATAAGAATGTAAATTTTCACTGTTTATGAATGGGAAATAATGATTATATTATCCTTCTAGTTCTTTGAATTTCTAAGAAATGATAGTTACTGTGTAACTTGTTTTCAGAAGCCTAAACCAAGTAACGTTTTAAACACATTGTTTATGTTTTTTATCTGGGACCTGCAGAAATTAAAGAAATAAATAGTAAAGAAAATCTTAGAAATTAAAAAAAGAATTTATGTATTTTAAAATAAATCCTTTTATTCTTTCTTGGTGCATGGGAAATCAAGAGTATTCTAGTTTTGAAATTTACAAATTCTCACAAACACTTCTTTTCTACATGCTAACATCAGAATAAAATAACCTGAGAACAATAATCTTCCCCAAGAGATCAAAATTCCAGCATGAAAATGGGAAGTAAAACTTTCATTCTAACATTTAAAAGGCTCAGTTTTCATATAAACGACCTGAATCTTTGGAGAGTTTTTCACTGAGACCACGCATGTCTCAAGTGGGGGCTTTGGTGTGAAAGATCACAAGACATCATTTCTTCAGTTTAATAATCCATTTAATACCATCTTTCAATCCCATTTCATGCTCAGTAAAGCAAGAATAAGTGAACCTTTTGCTGACATTGGCTTTTGTTGAAGAGCTTTTGTTTATAAAGCAGTGGCGACATGATCTTATCATGGTCCATCATCACTGACTTGCTCTGTCCCCCATCCGAGGAATGTTTTCCAGTGATGTGTGCAGTCTTTTCATAGCAATGACTCCTGCCCTATGCTAAAGCAGTTTGACAGTACTTGCTCACTTCTAAAAGAGAGACATGTTTCAACTTTGCTGCCTCAAAAATCTATTTAAGTCATCACTTTCATTCCACTGGCTCTGAACTTTACAGAGGAAATATGAATTCAACTGCTTGAGCATGAACAAAAGGGAAGGAAACCCTGGCTATCTGACAGCTTCTGGGGGCTGCACAGTGGACACTTGATAACTTGATGCTGAAATTACATTCTTGCATGAGCTGTACTTAGCTATGAAACACAGGCTTACAATCAAGTTAGAAAGAAAAGGAATTGGGTGGAGTCAAACAAAGAAAACTCAACGCTTCGCGTGATGTTGACCTAAGATCTGTGAATGTTATGTATGGTGCCATATTTCCCTGTTTTTACTGTTTGAGAATGATAACAGTAATCACAGGTAATGATGTGAGTCTACATTAAAAGATGTTTTCATGGGGTATATTTTAATAGACTGATTCAGCATTTGTAAAGAAAATATATTATGGTTTCCATAAAATTTGTATACAACGGCAATTTTATCTTAAAATTTTATAGTATTTCATGGGCTGCTTTTACACAGAATCAGGAACATGAATCCTTCTTTTTCAGGTGAAAGAATGGGAATTTAGAGACTGAATGAATGATCTCATCAAAGTCTCATAGTGCTATATTAGAAAAGCCACATTTGGAACCTGAGTCTTTTGACTCGTGCACCAGTGCTCTCTATAACATCAACCATGCTCCTTGGAGTCCCAGGAGTTAACTGAATTTCCCTCTGATCTTTCTTTCTCTCTCTCTCTCTCTCTCTCTCTCTCTCTCAGAAGGGTGCACAAAAGGTAACACAAAGTGACAGCAGGTTTAGGCTTACATCTCAAATTTGGCCTCTGGTTTGGTGAATTATTCTTACCATACCACAAGGTAAACATTCATTTTCAAGCACAGTAATGTATAATATGAGTTCATTAAAATTGGCAAATGGATAAACATATCATTAAATGGCTAGCGAGAGTTTAGGAAAATGTCTGTCAATAAGAGCTCCCACAAGGATTTCATATTATCATAGAAGTATCAAATGCCCAGAGTGTGTGACATGCTTGTGGTAAAATTTTCTTCCAGGAAATGCTTAAAATTAGGTAGAAAGAGAGGGCATGTATCTGAGATAATATCAGATTCCAGCTGCCACCATCCTAAAGGTAGACAGAGGAACGTGGACTGTCTTCATGACTTTTGCTGTATATAGAAATATTTGAAGACTAAATAGAGAATAATGTTACAAAAAAATACCAGGGAGGAGAAAAGTAGAAACTTCTGTCAATGACCCAGGGTAAGCCCATCGCCCCCTGCTCTGCCACAGAGGCAGGAGTCCTGGGGCAAGTTCCAGCCTTCTCTGAGCTTTGATACCCTCTGTAAAAGTGGGACAATGACTTTTAGCGGTTTAGAGGAGTAAACTAACTTGGGTGCACAAGTGCTTTGTCAACTGTAAAGCCATGCACAAGGTGATGGAGAGTTCATTAAAATTGACTGTAAACCTCGGCTGTGGATTTTGTCCTGATGGTACCAACCTCTCCAGTGATAAAGTCATCCTCCTAAAATGCCTTGGACTCTTTTCAGACCTCTCCATGGCTGCTGGCCAAGCTGATGCACGAGTATACGAAGCCATGTGGCAAAGGCCAGATGCAGCATTTGAAGAATGGTGAAGTATGGTTTGTGCCTCTCTATAGCATCACTGAGTATTTTGTGTGCTTTGGGTAATCAACGGTAACCTGCTGCTAAGGGCTGTGTGCCTGTGATGATCGCCATCCACATGTGAGGTGCTATGCTTGATTTCTAAACATCACAGAATAAATATTTTTGCTAAAAATTTTAAAAGGAAGTATATAATTAATTGTTTTTCTTTCTTGGCATTTTCTTTTCTGAATTCCTGGAACTGGACCTTTCCACCTCATGAAATTATGCCAACCATGATTGGCTTCAACTTGCTTAGCTATATTTGCCTAGATCCTGGGCAAAACAAAAATGATAAAAGATAGACTTCTAACACTTCCAGTCTCTATCTTAATCCTGGTGCATCAAGTCTAGGTTAGTTTTAAAGTTATCTGTAGGGTCAGTCTGAGATCAAAAGGTACTTACGACAAAGTTAGTTTGACTTGGGGTTAAAAGAAAAGAAAGAAAGAAAAAAAAGATTTCCTGTATCTAAGAGCTCAGGGTTGTAGTCCTGATGTTAATCACACTCCCACATAATTAATGTCATGCTTTTGTTATGACAGGCAGCTTGGTGCTCACTGGAAATCACTTTATACCTATTCAAGATTATTATTATTTTCAAAGTTCAGCACTGCATTTTATAAAGCCTAACATTAGAGCGTAAGATGGAGAGAGAGAGAGACAGGCTGGAAGGATCAGGTGTTAACTATTTAAAAAAGGATGGATTTGGGGATGACATAAAACTGTGTCACTGGTCTGTCCTTTCCGACGTCTATTAGTACCTGGGATTGAGACAGAGAAAAAAGTCGATAAAATGTACAAATGAAACAAAGCCAGGCAGGATAATAAATAAGCAAAGCCGGGCAAGATAATGATAATCAAAACCCAAAGGGATTTAGTGTCTTAAACACCAGACCAAAATCAAGTTGAAACTTAACAGGGAAAACAATCTGGCATTGAGAGTAGATTTACAGTAGGCCATAAGAGAAGACCTACTACCTACCTTGGCCAAAGGTCATATAATGGAGAGCTGAACAACGGTGGTATGGTTGTTTTAAACAAAAATGTCATAAAATTAGTCTAATGCTAATAGAAGGAAATTTTGAAAGTTTTTTTTTTACTTGTATCTAATAAAGGGGTAAGTCATTCCCTGAAAGCTGCAAATTACAATCATATAGAGTAAGGTTTTAAATAAATTCAAACATTCTGAGCTTTACACAATTATTTTTGTCTTTCCTTTCTAGACCTCTTTCAGTTACCTGAGAGCATATTATATGATTGTTACAACTTCTTATAGTTCTACAAGTCTTAAATTCTATCCTATGCTTTTTTTTTCATATCTGAGTTGGTATCTTTAAAAATTAACTTCTCCATTTTGCTGAGATTACCTCAATTCTGTCAACAAGAGCTGGTAAACCTTGGCTTTATCTAATATTGGCACAGCTGCAAAACATGAATGTTCTTGGCGTAATTCCTTACAACTGCCTCCCTAAGTAGTTTCTCTCATATTTCATGATTTGGTTGAAAACCCAATACAGTTAGGAAAAAGATGTGCATAAGTGAAGCATAATTATATTGATTCATGTACAGCTGATAAAGATTTATCTGTCCTCAAGGCATAATAATGGCCAAGATTTGGCCATGATCAATAACTCTTGAGCCAATAAATCTTGATATCAGCAACAAAAGCCAATATCTACTTAAACTTTTTTCAAAGTGTTGTTATAATATGCTGATGGCACGAAACATGGGAGCACATAAAACACAGTCTCTTGAGCTTTATGTTGACACTAAGTTTGTATTCTCTAAGAGTTAATATTCTAGATTCCAGTGACACAGGAGCAACAGGCTGATCAGAGTTATACCAAGGACTGGTAGTTAATAACACATTTTTTAGAAAAGCAAATAAGTACCTTGCTAAAATATAAACCATTATAGAAATGTAAAGTATAAAAAAAAAGAAATGTAAAATATAACAGAGTTTTTCCACAGATTTAAGCTCTGCACAACATACTTGAAAAATAAAAAGCAAACAATTTTGTGTAAAAGAGCAGGAATAAAAAATACAAGAGAAGGAATGAGGCAAAAGGAGATGAAAGAACAAGAAAGGGAAGGGACAGTGACTTAACATTTTAGTGAATATCTAGCCTGTGCCAGAAGCTGAGGGAATTATTTGATGTGCATTGTTACTTTAATTCTTTCAATCATTCTATTGGGGACAAGCCAAACACAAGCACAACTCTAATACCTACAGAACTGAGGCTTGGCCTAAGACATGATTTCTACAGTTTTAAGAAGCAAAGGTGGAATGTGAATCGAGGTCTAATTCCAAAGATTATTTTCTTTCTAGGTTGCTATAAACAAAAAGCCCAGTAGTTATCTGCACAGGGTCATTTGGGATTTGTCTGTAGCAACAGGCCTATGCTGTTCCTACCTTTTCATTCCAGCATTATTTCTCTGCTGTGCTAAGATGCCTCGGGCTACTTGATGCAATGACACTAAGTACTGGTGGTTGATAATCATAAAAAGGCAGACGCTGTAATGCAATTTGTTCCTTGGTAAGGGGAAGACATTTTGTGGGATAAAAGGATGCTGGACCGACTTTGGACAGGAAGACTCGTGCCTTTCCATCAGTGAGGCGCATTGGACCTGCACCCTAAGATGCCCCCACATGTTCACGTTCAATCCTACTACATGTGACCACATGAACTTAGGCAAATTCCTTCTATACCTTCTTGAGCCTCTGTATCGTCATCTGACTGATTAAAGAAAGAAGTCCAGTGGACACCATGGAAGTGTGAGGAGGATCCAATTTCACCATGTGCAGGTAGTCACTGTTTTTGTGCATGAAGCTCTCCTGAGAAAATGTGAGAAAGGCTAATGTCACAAAAATTGACTGGAGTGTTACAAGGAATTTCTATTCCCTGATCTATAAAAAGGATTATAGAATCTTCATTTTTATTTATTTATTTTTGGTGAGACACGGCTCACTCTGTTGCCCAGGCTGGAGTACAGTGACTTGTTCATAGCTCACTGCAGTTTCCAACTCCTGGGCTCAAGTGAGCCTCCTGCCTCAGCCTCCGACATAGCTAGAACTACAAGCACATACCATCACACCCAGCTAATTTTTTTTTTGGTGGAGGTAGAGACAGGATGTTGCTATATTGCCCAGGTTGGTGGTCTTGAACTCCTGGCCTCAAAGAGATCCTCTTGTCTTGGATTAGAGGAGTGAGCCACCATGCACGGTTAAAATCTTTAATTAAATATCACTTTTTAGATGAAAACTTTACCAATATTTCAAGCTTTTTATACATGATTTTTAGTCATTGACTTGCTACTGTTTTTATATACAAATATATGTTACAAAAACATAGACAATTCTGAAGTCGAAAGGAAAATCTCTACCTTCCTTTCACAAATCCCACTACCATCCCCAGAGGTAACCACTGCTATCAGTATGGTATGTTCCACTGCATACATTTACAAGAATGCATGTATATTTCTACACATCTATATGTAAATATGTACAAACACATACTTTTGTGGACGATTTTTTTGTAATATGAAAATACAATGTTTTCCCCACATCTTTAAAATAAAAAATTTAAAAAAAGAAAATATACTGTTTCAAGTTTTGTTCTTTTCTTTCTTGTTGAATACATATTTGTCTTGCTTAAGTTGAACAATTCTCTCATTGAACTAAAGATTTGCTTTCAGCATGTGTTGAGATTTCTTTCCTCATCTGGATTGTAGGTTTAAAAGATTATGCTTTTTGCAGTATCAAACCAATCATTTTCTCCAATTTTCTGCTAATTTTTAGAAAACAATGAAGCAAACCATGCAATTATTTCAATATCTTGGTACAAACAAATACTGCTGTGCAGACAAAGAGAGGCACACGGCTGAAACAGAACCATCAGCTACCAGGCAGCACTAATGTGCAATAGTTTAACAATTTGCTCATTAGCAACATCTAACTCTAGCAAAGTAAAGGTAGTTTAAGGATATGAGTGTAATGCACAAAAGTTCAAGTTGTTTTAAATCCAGCCTTATAAAGTCTGAGTTTATATGTGAGAGTAATTTGTAAACAAATAGAAGTATTTGTGCAAAGGAAGAAAGGCCTTATTTTGATAAAAGATACTTTTTCAAAAAGTATAAATTTTTTCACATTCATCCTCTCTCTCTCTCTCTCTCTCTCTCTGTGTGTGTGTAAGGTTTTGTCATCTGCTTGGAAATCTTTTGTCTCATGTATTTAATAAACATTACTTATTTTTACAATTAATTACAATTTGTCTCAGTCTCCATGTGCTTCAGATTATTTTTCCTAAAGCTACTTGTGAATTTACTCTTAGAAAAGATATTCAACTTAAGAATGAATTTTTTTTTTTTAAAGTCATCAAGGTATACCAACCCAGCTAACAGTTGAAGATATTTCAACCCAGCTAACAATTGAACTCTGTCCTGCTAACCCTGAGCAATGCCATCTAGCAAAAAGCACTGTCTTGATGGATCATTCATGGAAAACTAAAGTAATTACCATCATTCTAATATTTCTATTTAAATGCATGAAAAACTGATTAGCTGAAGGCAGCTCTATATATAGCAGAAATGGCATCTTCTTAATATTTATGCTAATGTAAAAGACATTTTACGCAAAGGTTAGAGGTGACGTATGAGTAAGAAATGATCTTAACATACACACTTATTTACTTACAATAATGCATGACAGGAATATTACTCCTTGAGAGAGATTTAACAGACACAGAGGAGTAGGTATGGAGAAACTGATCAATATGGAATTGCATATACATTTATGGGTGCGAACATATTTATAAGATACATTCATGTACAATCACTAGCCACTAATGGAGAAATGGAACATCCACTCCTCCAAGCTCTAGTTTTACAAGTAGATTTCCATTCACTTTCAGCCCGAGGTAGTCATATTTCTTTAGTCCAAAGGGAATTTTGATGGAAATTAAAAAAGGTTTAATGATTTAGCTGACTTTGAGCATTATATAGCTTGCATGTAAAGAAACTTTAAAAAATGTTAAAATGATGCCATTTTGAATTGCAGTTGCTGTCTTAAGCAACAAATGAAGGACTTGGCTGATAAATTCAATTTGGTTTTTATGCTGTCATTTCCACATGGCTAACCCACAGACTGAATACTGTTTTCTGCCAGCTTTCTAAGCACGCTCCAAGGTGAGACTCCCCAGAAACGGTGCATAACAATGAGCACATCACAGAAACAGTGCATGAAGAACAAATAAAACATGAAATTACACACGAACTCCGGAATCACATAAGCCGGCTAAGAACGGGTTACTGCCAATAACGGATTTCAAATAAGCCTCTGATTTAATGACAACCAAAAGCCAGTGCCTGATTGAGGGCAATCAAATGCTTCTCTTTTTATCTGCTTCTAACTCACTTTTTATACGAAAAGAAAAAGCGTGCTATTACAACATAAGGCTACACAAAAATCTGGAAACAGAAAAGCAATTGCCACAAGCAATTATAACACAGTGCACATCTACACCTAACGTATGGCCAACTGAACTAGTTACCAATAGCAACTTCTTACTCAGCACATCGGTGGAAACTCTCTGGAAAGAGGGTTTTGTTTTTTGCTTAAGCGTTCTAATTGTGATTGTCATCACCGGCGCAACTGTGACTGAAAAGGGTATGACTTTCAGATTTAAAAACTGAATAAACAACCAGATGGCTCACCCAGGGGGAAATGAGGCCGCACTGAAAATGACCCTCAGTGAGGACCCTAAGACAGTGACATCGCTTTTTGGTTTACAAGGGAGAACCTGCCACTCACCTTGATTTATGAGTTTCTAATCATAACCTGAATCTCAGACTCCAGGACACACTATCTGAACCATTTTTTTTTTTTTTTGCATCTTCTGACTGTATCATTTTTAACATTTCATTATCCATTATCTAGTACTGTTTTCTATGTTCTCAGGTTTAATTGTTTTGGGGATGCTTTTAGTCTTTCTAGGAAGGTTCTGGTATGACAGAATCTTGTTGAATGAATATTGTATGAAAAATGGGACGTAAGAGAGGTTATTGACTAGAGCTTCCAGATAAGAGACTATCTATTTGCTGAGAGGGAGTTAGGAATAGATTTGTAATTTTTAAAATTTTTTTCTTACTCTTGTCACCCAGGCTGCAGTGCAGTGACAAGGAATTTTTAAAATTGTGTCCTCTTTTCCATGTTGTAGAAACTGTAGGTAATTGCATTTTTGAAGAATTCTTGCAGTCAAATAATATGAGTAACATGTGAAAAAAAACTGAACTATATTGTTCAAGTATGTGTGTGTGTGTGTGTGTGTGTGTGTGTGTGTGTGTTTGTGTGGTTTCTCTGGAAGCCAGAGATAGGTTTTAGAAGAGTGTTCTACACTGATCTACTTCCAACTTGTTTGGAAAGGTCAAGTTCAGTCCAGTCCACTTGATAATGAGAATGAAAGTCAAAGTGGAGAAATGATGTGTATCTCAGTTCTCTGGAGGAGAGGGAACAAAATGGACTTGTTCCTTCGCACCCTTGGAATCTCCCTGAAGCCAGACTCAAGTTGCTGGATTGATTCCTGGGGAGCAGCTTTTGTCCTTTGACCCCTCTCCTTTCCCTCCAGCCCTCTTAAGTCTCCCTGTAACACAAACCCCTCCCCCCACATAGGATCCCCGCTTCAAGGTAAAAATACACATTTTTAAGCGAAACATCAAGAACTTGGTTTCCTTGGTAACTTGGGCAGGGAAAGAGAATGTAAGATGATCAGAAATATTCATTCTGACCAGGTATATCCATTCTCCTTCCCATTCCTAAGGCTTTATCTGCTACACAAGGCAGGGTCCCAAGCTGCTCTGAGGAGCTATACATTTAAAGTTAAATGGAAAGTGAAGTCTGAGGCTAAGTTTAGCTCTCCTGCTGAAATCCTTGGGAGATTATTACTTCCTTCTGGCTATATCAGCCCCTCTTTTCCCATACCTATCAGACGGCTTTGAAGTTTTACTTCATTTGAAATATTGTACAGTAAGTGCACACAGTGTGCTAATGGGCTGCATGGATTAATGGAGCAAATAGTTGCTTAAATTTAATTTAAAAGTAGTTCAGATAAAGACCTAGAGAATTAGCACTGGGGTTCAGGATGGAACCTACTGAGCTATGCCTGGCTGGAGGGGAGGATACAGGGAGGAGGAGCTGCTTCTACCGGCCCGCTCTGCCCCTGGCTAGGAGAGGATTTTGTTTAGTGCCTTTGTGCAGTCAAGGAGGATCCTGGTTTAAGGATGAATATGTATGCGCTATTTTGAGCTGAATCAGATGTTACCCTAATATTCTCTGCTGCAACAGGTGTATGTGCACAGACCCTACCCTCTGCTCTCCATTCGAAGTCTACGTTGACCACTTAAAACAACGAATGAGCATTCACTGCAAATGAAGGGAAGTATTTAGTCAAAGCCATACCAGGAGTCTTGGGAAAAGTGTCAAGTTCTTTGCTTGCACAAAGATTTATCTACCGACTGTTGTTTCCTTAGCCCTGTCAATGGTTTTTGGTGACTCAGTTGCACCTCATTACCCTTTTTTACACAATCTGCAGCACATTCTTATTCATAATCAGACACCCTATCCAATTGTAGGTTGCAGAAATCACTGATGCAGTCGTAATGAATACAGCATCCTCAGGATTTACATTAAGTAAAAATTTTAAGTAAAACATTCCTAAAAAAAAAAAGACAGCCAGCCTAACATTCCAATCCATAATGTGAGCCTATAATATCATAGCTAGGATGATAAGTCCTGGCTTAGCTTTTGTCTCAAGTCCTTTCTGGTTTGCTTCCTTTAGGCTCCTGTAAGGTCCCAGGTGAAATCAGATTTTTCCACAGTATGTCACACATAGAAATGAAGTATGAAGTATTCTGTGCAATTTTTCATCATAGATTCCAGCAGAATGAGAATGAATCTAAAATCTAAATCTAACTTAGATGTAGAGTTTAGAATCTAGACTCTACCATGACACACAGTAAAGGTAAAGCTGAATTATAAGAAAACTTGATATGTGGAACTTTGTGTGTGTGTGTGTGTATGTGTGAAGGAAGGAAGAGAATGGATTAGTACTTTATTTTCTTAAGAAGCAAGAAGGTATTGTAGAACAATAAGTTCTTTCCTCTCTTCCCTCTTCCCTCTGTTCCTATAGAAGGCATCGTTGCTTTGCCTCCACGCACAGAGTGATTCAAACATATGAGCCTGCAGAATGTCTGGGGAGGCACGTATGTGAACAAACACAAGCTAGAGGAAGGAAGAACTTACACTTTCTTCTTCAAAATGAACTGGAGGCCGTTACTTGGTTCACTTCTGGAAATCCAGTTTGTAGAACAATGCCTGGCACATAGTAGGTACTCACTAAATGTTTGTTGAGAGGAGGAGTGAGTGAAGAAATAACAAATGTAGTTGAACACATATCTTCAACTTGGGTTCTATAAAACACATTCTTTAAGACACCCATTTGAACTGCACAGTTCTCATACGGAGAAATAGATGATTCCCTATGATAGCAAGAACCACCTCTATTTGATTTGATTAAGGAAGACTACAATTAAGAAAGGAAAAGAAAGCAGATTGAGACCCTGTACATTTTGATTTTCTGCTATTTTTGTGGCCTACTAATAAGCTAATCAATAATATGAATTAAATCCTTGCAGTCATTAGCAAATCTCTTGGGCTAATTTACCAATTTCTTTTTAAAGAAGGCAATTACAAAATTTAAACTCTATTCAGTCTTCCACAGAATTCTCCTTTATAGTACTGAAAATCTCAATGCTGAACACAAGTAGATATGACTGTAATTTAAGTCGAGTTCGTAGAATTTTTTAATTAAAACTTTATTTTCAGATAATTGTAGACTCACAGTTATAAGAAATAACACAGTTCGTGACCAGTATGGGCAAGATAGCGAGACACTGTTTAAAAAAAATAAAAATCAATTAACTGGGCATTGTGACATTGCCTATAGGTCCAGTTTCTCAGGTGGCTGAGGCAGTAGGATGGCTAGAGCCCAGGATTTTGAGGATATAGTTATGATCATGCTACTGTGCTCCAGGCTGAGTGACAAAGTGAGACCCTGTCTAAATAATTAAGAAAAGAATTTTTTAAAAAAACCCAGAAAAATCTTGCATGCCCTTTACCCAATTTTCCTCAACAGTACCCAGTAGTAATATCTTACAAAACCACATGCACTACAATACCGTAGCCTAGACATTGACACTGATCAAAATAGAGATATAGAAATTTCTATCACCACAAGGGTCTCTCTCATGGTGCCTTTCTATGCCATACTTCCCCACCCCAACTTAACCCCTAGAAACATTAATATGGTTTCTATTTCCGGAATTTTATCATTCCAAAGATGTTATATAAATAGAGTTCTACAATAGGAAGTAACCTTTTAGGATTGACTCTTTCTTTTTTTTTTTTTTTTTTGAGTTGGAGTCTCACTCTCTGTCGCCCAGACTGGAGTGCAGTGGCTGCTTCCGGCCACTGCAGCCTCAACCGGCTGGGCTCCAGTGATCCTTCCGCCTCAGCCTTCCAAGTAGCTGGAACTACAGGCATGCGCTACCACGCCCGGCTAATTTTTGATTTATTGTAGAGATGAGGGCTCGTCAAGTTGCCCAGGCGGGTCTCGAACCCGCGGGCTCAGGCAATCTACTCACCTCAGC
>CAUYQG010067008.1:0-14965 GCA_963574415.1 Tarsius wallacei | reverse complement strand
CTTATCAAGCTAAACTGGAAAATACCAGATGAGAGCATCTTAGGCCGATCATTATAGACAGTGCTTATCTGTGTCCTCCATGGGGGGTAATGATGGCTTCATGAGACGATGCTTAGTGTATCATCTCCCGTGTGGTAGATTAATGCTTCTCCTAACTCAATTCATGTCCTAATCCCCAAACCCATGAGTGTGTTTTGCTACCTGGCAAATGGACTTTACAGGTGCGAGTAAGTTAAGGGTCCTGAAATTGGAAGATTATCCTGGATCATCAAAGTGGGTCAGATATAAACCCTAGGATCCTTTTAAGAGGGAGGCAAGAGGGTTCAAAGGCAGACAGGTGGTGTGAGAAGGAAGCAGAGGCTGGAGTGGTGCACTTTGGAGACAGGGGAAGGGGCCACTAACCAAGGAATGCAGGCAGCCTCTAGATGCTGGAAAAGACAAGGAAATGGACTTTCCCCTCAAGCCTCCAGAAGGAATGCAGCCATTAGAACACCTTGACTTTAGTCCTGTAAGACTTGTTTTGGATTCCTGATCTCCAGAACTGTAAGACAAACAATTCATGTGTTTGGTTTTGGGTTGTTTTTCTTAAGTTGGATTCTCATTTTGTTGCCCAGGCTGGAGTGCAGTGGCACACTCACGGCCACCCCAATGTCAACCTGCTGGGTTCCAGCTATCCTTCCGCCTCAGCCTTCCAAGTAGCCAGAACTACCGGCGCGCTACCACGCCTGGCTAATTTTTTATTTATTGTAGAGACGAGGTCTCACCAAGTTGCCTGGACTGGCCTTGAACCTGCAGGCTCAGGCAATCCACTTGCCTCGACCTCCTAAAGTGCTGGGATTACAGACTGAGCCACCAAGCCAGGCCTATTCGTGTTTTTAAGGCACCAAATTTGTGGCAATTTGTTACAGCAGCAACAGGAAATTAATACACCCAAAACCCACTGCAGGAGAAAGGGTGGTAATGCTGACTCCAGCAGCCCATGGGGTTGCAGAGCCCCCTTCTAACTTAAGACTCCCTGGGTGGCTATGATTCCACCCCCACCCCAACATAATAGCCTGTGCAGTTAGTGTTCCTCACAAGAAAAATCATTCTAGTACAGACATCAGTTTTAGTACCACAAATGCCATTTGGATGACCCACAAGCTGACCAAAAGTTCTCTCCTTTTCAAAGACCCGGTTAGCACAAAACACCTTTTAAATCACGCCCGCGGCAATGTTCAGTTATGAGCAGCTCCACCTGGGGAGTGGGAAAGGGGCCCTACCATCCTGCCCCAACCGTAGGTGAGATTCTGTGCCTTTAGGAGGAAGGGTGTATGGTGGCTTCCTCCTCCCCCAATTCCCCTGGTTTCATTTTTGCATTTACTTTTTAAATTGTACTTTTTTCATGTCCTTTCCATGCACCAGAGGCTGAAGAGCATCGATTTCCTGCTTTCTAACAGTGGAATGAGACCCAGATCCAGCAAACTCACACTTCCTATTTTTGTTTCTTAAGTGTAACAAGCAAAGCATTGTTCTGGGGCATTTTTCACACAAAAACTTAAGTGTGACTTTCCACACTGTCCCTCTTAGCCGTGTGGCCTTGAGCAAGTCACAAGAGTGCTCAGAGCCTTGTCTTGTCATCTATAAAACAGGGATGACATTCCAACTTTCAAAAGTTGTTGTGAGGATTAAATTGTTAAATGATGTTGGAAAACACCCAGTTTAATGACTACCCAATGGGGCACTTTTCTTTTACTTTTTTTTTTGAGGCAGTGTCTCATTCTGTTGCCTAGGCTAGAGTGCAGTGGCACAGTCCCAGCTCGTCACAGCCTCAACTGCCCGGGCTCAGGCAATCCTCCCACTTCAGCCTCCTGAGTAACTGGGAATACAGGCATGTGCCACCACACCTGGCTGATTTTGGCATTTTTTGTAGAGACAAGGTCTTGCTATGTTGCCCAGACTGGTCTCAAACTCCTGGACTCAAGAGATCCTCCTGCCCCTGACTCCCAAAGTGCTGAGATTACAGGTATGAGCCACTGTTCCAGCCAAATATACAGCATTTTTATAAGATTTTTTTTCCTAGATTCCTATCAGGGCTAATACAGCATTTTCTTACTGTGCCACCTTGCCCTCCTTGTCCCTTGTCCTCGTATGCCACAGCGGGCACTGTTGGCCGAGTACCCAGCAGCCACTCCTCCTTTCTCTTTTTTAAAATTTTTTAAATTTTTTAAAAATATAAATGAGGCCTGACTATGTTGCCCAGGCTGTCTCAAACTGCTGGGCTCAAGGAAAACTCCCTCCTCAGCCTCGCAGAGTGCTGGGATTACAGGCCTGAACCACTACAGCCAGCCCACTCCTCCTTTCTCCATCCCAATGGAATCTGTTTTCTGGTTTCCACCCCTCTCCTGAGAAGCTCCTGTCCCTTGACATCTGAGGCCAACCCCACCCTAGCAATGGGCCTGACTGGTTTGGGGTGGGGGTGGGGGTGTGGCCAAGATGACCCAGCTGGAATGAAGATATTGAAGGGGTGCAGGGTGCTCACCCTCTCGCTCTCTCGCTCTCTCGCTCTCTCTTTCTCTCTATCTCTGACCCCCTCTCCCTTCCTCCCTCCCTTCCCTCCTTCCATCTCTCTCTCTCCCTCCCTCCCTCCTTCCTTTCCTCCCTCTCTCTCTGTAACCAGCATGTAAGTCTATTTGCTGCAGGTTGCCATATGCCAAAATGAAGGGAGTCAGCCCAGAGTGCATTGTCAATATGTGGAAGAGACCTGAGCCTTGAAAGCCACAGATGGCCCCCTGATCATATCATACCTGAAGCTTAATCGCCTCTGGGTTTCCTGTCACATGAGACAGTATATCTTCTGATTGTTCTAATCAGTTTGCATTAGAGTCAAGCTAGAGTATCTCCATGAAGGAATTGTTCTCCTCTATGTAAGTGAGCATGTATTGTACAGAAAGACTACTTTCCATGTTGTTTCAAACTTACAGAGCTCCCTTTGAGGGGTCGGAGCAAGGATGGCAACCACAGACTAGGTGAGTTCAGGGAAAAGATCCAGACAAACGATCATGCTCTTTCCTCATGATAGATAACATGCTGATGGATCCTGGGGGTTTCAAGGGTAAGTGAAATGATACAACCTACTGATTCTGCCACGGCCCCCAGCCCCCACTGAGAGGTGGCAAGACACAGTTGAAAGAATCATTCAGAGTCTCAACTCCAATCTGGGACTGGATTCTGACTCCCTCATTCCCCTGCTGTGTGCCTTTAGACAAGTCACTTAATCCCTACAATTTACTGTTTCTTGACTGTCTGTGAATGTTTCCTATGTACCAAGCACTGTCTGGTTGTTTCTGTGTATTAGTTCACTTAATCTCATGCCCACAAGGTGGGTACATTTTAATGGTGAGAAAACAGGCTCAGAGAGATGAGTAACTCACCCAGGGTCACAAAGCAGCAAGTGGTGATACTGGGATTTGAGCCCAGATGATGAGATGCCAGAGACATCTGGTCAACCCCAACCACCACAGCATACTATCTCTATACTTTGGAGAAGCAGGGGTGGCCAGCCACATGGAAGAAGGAAGCTGATGGTGAGTGGACCCAAGGCCCCTCCATTCTGCGATTTTCAACCACATACATCCCCAAAGCTGTAAAAAAGTGTTTTAAAGATTTCCATTTTACAATCTGAACATTTGCTAGGGGCCTACTGAGTTCAGTGTGGCAGAAGCGGGCTTCCTTCCCAGCAGTTGCATTTCCCAGCTCTATTAACACCATGGAGGAAGACCTAGACACACCTACAGCAAATAAAGACACATGAATGGCAAGCTCTCCCTGAGAACCGCCAAGCAGGTTGAGAAGCCAAGCTCTTTCTGTAGAGGCTCTGTGTTCCCACACATCTCTGCCTGGTCAATTCCCACCACAGCCCTTCCCTCCAACTCCAAGCTGACCAGTTGGCCAGCCCCACACTGCACACCAGCAAATAGCCCCACATTGAAGGGGCAGCCCCAGCCAGGTCACCCCTCCAACTGAAAAAGAAAACTGTGGGATACAGAGCCTACCTATGCCAGCTGCCAACCATGACTTCATTCAATAGATAGGATGAGTGACTGAGCGTCTGCCACTTCACACTGTATAAGGAAGTCCAAAGAGGTCTTATATGTGACCACATTCTGTAGACTGTAAAGTATCCTACAAATATAGTGGTTACACAATTAGTAGCAATTTCAAATTTATTTTCCTCTTCTTAATGCCATGAAAATTAGCAATTAAAAGCCCACCAGATTGGCATGAGACAGCAGATAACAATAGCAAAGATTCAACCTCTGGGGTCCCACAGAGTTGGACCTCTGACACCAGCTACCATGGTCTGAACATTCCAAAATTCATATTAAAATCCTAACCCCCTCATACTAGGAGGTGGGGCTTTTGGAAGGCAATTAACATGAGGGCAGAGCCCTCATGACTGGGATGAGTGCCCTTATAAAAGAGACCCAGGAAGCCAGCTTGCCTCAACCACCATGTGAGGCCACAGCAAGAAGGTGTCATCTATAAACAAGAAAGCAGGACCTCACCACTCATTGATTTTGCCAGATCCTTGATCTTGGACTTCCCAGCCTCCAGAACCTTTAAAAATAAATTTCCATTGTTTATAGGCCACCAAGGTTATGGTACTTTGTTACAGCAGCCCACAAAAACTAAGACATCAATCGTGTGGTGCTAAGACATTACTTAAGCCCTGAGTCTCAGACTCCTTGTCCAAAAACATGGAAATAGTGATCCCCATGTTGCAGTTGTAAGAATTCACCTGGACTTAAAGTGCTTTCATGAGCATCTGTTTTTGTCTAAGCAGCTTCCAGTCACTCCCCCTTATTCAGAAGCTGCTCCTTGCTTTCCGTCTAGGGGAATTCCCTACCGCACTCACACTTAGTGGGCCTGCCTTCCCTTACCAAAGATGCCCCAAAATCCAAGCCATGCCAGAGCCTCCCTGCTGGGAATCTGAAACCTCATGTTATAAAGGTTGGAGCTGAGGAGGCTGTGGTTTGTCCCACTGTCAAGGGCCCTGGAGCTGACCCGGTTTATCCCACCATCGAAGGACCTGTTACTGATCTGGTTTGTCCAGCTGTCAGGGGCCCTGGAGCTGACCCGGTTTGTCCCATTACCAGGGGGACCTGCAGCTGACCCAGTTTGTACCGCAGTCAAGGGCTCTGGAGCTGACTCAGTTTGTCCTACTCTTGGGGGCCTGGAGGTGGTCCAGTTTGTCTCACTGTCAGGGGCCCTGGAGCTGTTCCCCCATTTTCCCTCCAGTTCTGTGAGCGCCCCTGGAGCCTTCTGACATCACCCATCTCTGCTGGCTAGCCAGGGCACATTTCTGTCATGAACCTCCTGAGAATCCTAACTAGCTGATCCAAGAGTTTAGCACAAGAACCCACCTGGTACAAGAGACATATGCAACACACGACATCTCTAATACAGCACATTGAATGACACTCTCAGGGGACCCTGAGGCCAGTTCATGACACCCTCAGACTCTCCCCACCACCTTTTTGCCCATCTCCATGTGATTGGTGCCCTTCCTATCCCCCTATACATTTTATCCCCCACCCTCATCAAAGACAAGGCCACAACTTTCCTACCATGGACCTCATGGGTGCTGCCCACCCAATATTTCCAATCCCCTCCTTCCAACTACATGGTAGGATTATACTTCCTGGTTCCCTTATGTTTGGGTGGGGCCTAATTCTGACCCATAAGTTGTGAATGAAAGTGGTGACAGGTGTCATTCAATTGCCAGTGCACGAATCCCAAAGTTCTTATCCCATCTGAGATGTTGACTGACTGCACTGAAGATGGCTGCTCCATCAGCCTTGGTACCCCTGCCAACCAGCAATGGGTAAGTGGTGTGAGTGAAAAACAAACCTTTGTTGTTAAAAGTCACTGAGATTTATGGACTGTTTGTTACCGGAGCAAAACCTGGCCCAGCCTGACTGATATTAATACATACACCCTAGTTTCACCCACTTTTCCATTCAGCACTTTGCATGTTAGAAGTCCATGATGAGTATGTGCTAAATTGTTTACTTTTCTCCCCAAATCCACAACCACCGTGCTGACATTCTTATACTATTTTGACTATGTCGCATCTCAATTACTAAGTGGTACCTTCATAGTAATTCTTCTAATCCTCTTCAAAGACCTACGCTTTCCATGACAATTTCGCTTCCCAGTCACCTTCTGCTTCGACGTTTCATTTGGAAGGGACTGTATAAGCCAGCTAAGGGTAAATGAAATTTGATCCACCTTTCTGTGGAACAAATGTTTTCTCAGACAACCTGCATGACTTATGCACACAGGGTTCCGTCAGGACAGGTGGCAGTGTCTTACACATGTGATGACAGCACCTCTCACTCCACCACAAATTCAGAAGCAGCTGGCACTGAGCAGGTGACTATGGGGGGAGGACTCAAGTGTAGTAGAGAATGCAGTGAGCTAGGACTAAGAAATGTGGGCTCTACCCTTAATTCTGTCATCATATTAATCCACTGACCTCCCTTGAGGGCAAGTGAAAGAAACTCAACTCAAACAATGTATACCAAAAAATAGAAAATAAAAATCTCTCAACAAACTTCACCAGAGGAAACTATCTCCCTTCATGACAGCACACTACTGTCTCTGTGTTGGCTCTCTTCTCAGATCCATTCTCCCTAAGTGGCAGCCAAGACGACCACCAGCAGGTCCATAGTTACACTCCAGCAACTTAGCAACCTCAGAAGAAAGGCAGACCTCGTTTTCCAACAATTCCATCAACAGTCACAGAATGGAATTTCATTGGCCTGGTTTCAGTCACATGCCCATCCTTGAATCAATCACTGCAGCCAGAGAGATGCAAGTGCTCTGATTGGCCAGGTCTGGGACACATGACCATCCCCGGAGCTGCAGTGGGGAGCAGCCTCAGTGAAGCCACATGGACTGAAAGTTAGAGAAGAATGGATCTCCCCATGAAAATCAGCATGCTTTTGCCAAAAATGTGGTTAGCAGGCTCAGGGGAATCGATTCAGACCAACCAAACTGATGGGTGCTCTCTTCATGGGAAGAATGGATCTCCCCGTGAAAATCAGCATGCTTTGCCAAAAAGGTGGTTAGCAGGCTCAGGGGAATCAATTCAGACCAACCAAACTGATGGGTGCTCTTATACGAGAGCACCCTTGCAATTCATGGATTTATCATAAGTGATATGAGAAGTTTAAAGACCAGGATCAGGCCAGGTACCGTGGCTCATGCCTGTAATCCCAGTATTTTGGAAGACCAAGGAGGGAAGATCACTTGAGTCCAGGAGTTCAAGATCAGACTGGGCAGCATAGCAAGACCTTTTATCTACAAAAAAATCAAAAATGTAGCTGGGTGTAGTGGCACACACCTGTAGTACCAGCTGCTTGGGAAGCGGAGGTGAAAGGATCACCTGAGCCCTGGAGGTTGAGGCTGCAGTGAGCAGTGATCATGTCTGCACTCCAACGTGGGCCACAGAGAAAATCCCAAATCAAAAAAAAAAAAAGAAAAGAAAAAAGAAAATAGGAAGGATAAGTTGTCTATACAGGTCAGTAGATCCACTTAAGAGACCAAATTATAGGACTGCAAAGTGGAAGGGGTGGTGGCAACAGCCCTAACATTCAATAACTAACCATCACAGACACACAAATTCTAAGGACATCATGAATGGTTTCTCAATGAGCACAAAATCAAAGCAAAGGAAATGTATGGTTTCAATGTGTTATATACATCAAGTTAGAATAGCTGAATTAATTGCTATTGCAGGCAGAAATGACCACCTTCCTTCCCCCTTCACAAAGATATCCCTGTCTTCATCCCCAGAACCTGTGGTTTTGTGACCTTACACGGCAAAAAGGAACGAAGGTTGCTAATCAGTTGATCTTAAAATAGAGAGATTATCCTGAATTATCCAGGTGGGCCCACTGTGATCACAAGAGTTAGGACAGAAGAGGAGGTCAGAGAGATGTAATATGAGAAGGGCTGGACCTGCCCAGGCTGGCTTTGAAGATGGAGGAAGGGGCCATGAGCCAAGGAATGCGGGTGGCCTCTAGAAACTGAAACTGCAAGGAAACAGATTCTCCTGTAGAGCCTCAAGAAGGAGCACAGCCCTACAAATACCTTGGTTTTAGCCCAGTGAGACCCACAAAGAATTTCTAACCTACAGAAATGTAGGATCATCTGTGTTGTTTTAAGGCACTGCTTGAGATAATTTATTGCACTGAGCATTGGGCAAAGACTGCAAAAGTCATGGAACTTGTCATTACAAAAGTTATATTAATAAAACTAATAGGGTTCACTGGTAGGCAAGGATTTATTTCATCACTTTTTACAGCCAGGGAGATGCAAGTGCTCTGATTGGCCATGCCTGAAACACATGCCCAGCCCTGGAGCTGGAAGTGGGAGTGACTTCAGTCAAGCCACATGGACTGAGAGTTGGGGAAGAGGAGCAGACATCTCCGTGAAAATCAGGGTGCTATTGCCAAATAGGGAGAAATGCTTGCTAGAGAGACACAAGAAACTTCCGGTCACTCCAGCTACCAACTTCCTCCCATGCCCCTCATCTCAGCAATTCTAAGTGAAAATTCTTTGTCAAGCTCTCTGGGAAGCTGCAAATGCCCTGCAATGCAACATCAGTTTAATGCAAAGTGACACTGACAATCTTCCCAAAGACGCAAGAAGTCATGAATTCTAGGAGAGAGATGGTGAAGAGCTGCTCAAATCAAATGCAAGCTCCTTGGCAAAGAAGGATCTGGCCCAAGTCAATTTAAAATGTTAGAAGTCTGTGGGATGATGCTTGAAAGGACAGACAGAGAGTTGAAAGCCATTTTTCATCTCGTTCCTAAACCTTAATACAATGACGAGAAAGTAGAAGCTATACTTTTGGAGAAATGGACACTTTAAGTAAAATTAACTTTGCCAACTTTGTCTTGTCAGAAACAGACTTCCTGGTGCCAGGTATCAGGTATCTCATAGCAGCAATCAAGCTTGCCTAGAGTAAAGGGAATTTACAAGGGCTAGGACATCATGCATTGGGCAAGGATTGTAAAAGTCATGAAACTTGTAGTTACAAAAGTTATCACAGCTCAGAGGGAGAGCAAGTGGGGATTCAATCTTCCAGTAAATTGTGCACTATCTACGGTGAAGTCAAGGATCCCCTGAAGCTACCCACTGGGAATGCCTAGGAGATAAGGGGAGGTGCACCCTCCATTAGCTCTAAGGAATGTCGTTCGAGAAGGTACAGGAGAATTAGAATCCTTGTCACGCCCCTCTCTAGGGGCTATGATAATATGGACAGACATTAGTGGGTCTCTGTGTCACAGGGTCTCCAAGACATCCACAGGTGGTCGATAAGGAAGTCAGGGCAGTCACGTGCAACATCTCCAAGGAAAAGGATTTAAGCCAGGGCTTTGGGGGGCTACGACGCCACACTCACCTAGAGTGTAGGCCCACTCCCTGTCTGTGGGGGGTGAAGCTTTCTTAAATAAATCTTGTCTTCTTTCACCTCTGTGTGTTGCAATTCTTTTCATTTACTTGGATCTCTGGGTTGCAGCACGCACACCCCGGCTCTCCAGCTCCGGCGGTGCTGCGCCTTCCCTCACCTCTCTCTCTCCATCCATCCATCCATCCACCCTCACCTTATCCATACCCTAAAATTGGCTCTTCTAGGACAGTGGCTTGTTCCAGGTTCTGGGCTTGTAAGGGTCAAACACATCTGACCTAAACTTTATTAGCACTCTGTGCTGATCAAGTGTTCACATGAAAAGAAATAGACTGAATTCTTGTTCACTGCAAATATTTTCCACAAACATTAAATGAAAGAAAAAAGCAGAAGAAAAATAGATTAAGGCTGGGCACGGTGGCTCAAGTCTATAATCCCAGCACTCTGGGAGGCCGAGACGAGAGGATTGCTTGAGCTCACGGGTTCGAGACCAGCCTGGGCAACAGGGTGAGACCTCATCTCTACAATAAATCAAAAAATTAGCTGGGCATGGTGGCACGCGCCTGTAGTTCCAGCTACTTGGAAGGCTGAGGCGGAAGGATCGCCGGAGCCTAGCAGGTCGAGGCTGTGGTGGCCGGGAGCGGCCACTGTACTCCAGTCTGGGTGACAGAGTGAGACTCCAACTCCAAAAAAGAAAAATATATGAAATAGAAGTCTATTAAGTCACTCTCCTTTGTCATGCTGATTCCTTTTCCTTTCTTTTTTTTTTTTTTTTTTTTTTTTGAGTCAGAGTCTCACTGTAATGCAGGCTGGAGTGCAGTGGCACGCTTACGGCCACCCCAGCCTCAACCTGCTGGGTGAGGTGGTCCTTCCACCTCAGCCTTCCAGGCTGGAATTACAGGCATGTGTCACCAGGCCGGGCTAATTTTTTGATTTATTGTAGAGACGAGGTCTCGCCAAGTTGCCCAGGCTGGCCTCGAACCCCTGGGCTCAGGCAATCCTCTCGCCTCAGCTTCCCAAAGTGCTGGGATTACAGGCATCAGCCACTGCGTCCAGCCCTTTTCCTTTCTAACCCCTTAGAATTGTATGAAATTGCTATTTTTTAAAAAAATTTTATTGTAAAGAAGTGGGGTACAATTCAGGGTTAGGTATATAAGCATTGATCATGCGGGTACCCCTGAAATTGTTCTTTGTTAAGGTAAACCCATATGGTGCTAAGGACCCATCATGTATAATTAACATAAAATATTGATGATTCACTTGTTGAAATGGCATATTCAGCGTGACATAAAACATAAACAAACCTGAAACTAGACCTGTCACTACAGGTTGCAGGCAACACTGAGGAGGCACTTCTTGTCTG
Source organism: Tarsius wallacei (assembly GCA_963574415.1). Taxonomy (NCBI): domain Eukaryota; kingdom Metazoa; phylum Chordata; class Mammalia; order Primates; family Tarsiidae; genus Tarsius; species Tarsius wallacei. The sequence continues at coordinate 4,142 of CAUYQG010067008.1, read as the reverse complement.
AATTATATTTGTATACACTTTACTATATGCCAGGCACTGTTCTAAACAGTTCACAAATGTTTTGTTGTGTGTGCGTTTTGGTTTCGTCATGCTTGTTTATTTATTTATTTATTTTTAGAGATGGGTTCTCACTATGTTTCCCAGGCTGGAGTGCAGTGGAGCAAACCTAGTTCATTGCAGCCTCGAACTCCTGGACTCAAACGATCCTCCCACCTCAATCTCCTAGTAGCTAGGGATACAGGCATGTGATGTGACACCACACCTGACTGACTTTACCAAATTGGATTACCCCTTTCAATCTTTATAACAACATTATGAGAGAATATCACCAGTACTCTTATTTTAATTTAAAAAAAAAAAAACAGACACAGATAACTGGGCATGGTAGCGTGTGCCTGTAGTTCCGGCTACTTGGAAGACTGAGGAGGAAGGATCACCGAAACTCAGCAGGTTTACACTGGGGTGGCCGTGAGTGTGCCACGGCACTCCAGCCTGGGTGACAGAGTGAGACTCCAACTAAAAAAAAAAAAGACACAGATAGGTTAAGTTACTATTCAAGGTCACAAAATTAGTAAGAAAAAAAGTCAAGACTCAAACCTTAGCAGTTAGACTCCAGATCTTAGAAAGGCACAGACTCCAATGTCTGATGTCAGTGGCTTTCAACTGGAGGCATTTTTGCCCTCCGACTGCCAGAGGGCTTTCGGCAATGTCTGAAGACACTTTTGGCTGTCATGGCTTGAAAAGGGGATTCCATTTGCCTCTAGTGGGTGATGTCAGGGATGCTGCCAAACATTCTGCAATGCCTAAGACTGTCTCCCACAACAAAGAAGGGTGTGGTTCAAATGTCAGTCCAGTAAGTCCCCTCCATAGGAACCTTCAACTTGCAAGCTTTCAGAGATGTGAATATGCATTTGCATGTCCAGTCACATAAGTTAGTTCACGTGTCTGGCATATATTGTCACGTGCATGCATCCTCTACAAGTGGTATGCTTTTGAGTACTTTACTGTATAGTATTACATAGAGGACAACAGTACAATATCTTCATTTCAAGCTTAGGATGTCTGGAAGCAAGAATAAAAGCAGCAGTGATGTAGCTAGTGTTAGTTGGATACCTAAGCTCACTTCGTTGGACTTATGAACAAATTGGACTTACAGAGACACTCTCAGAACAGAACCTGTTTGTACACAGGGGACTTACTGTAGTGCCAAGGCTGAGAAATGTAAGAAATAGAATGATTTCTTTTCTTTCTTTTTTTTTTTTTTTTTGAGTTGGAGTCTCACTCTGTCACCCAGGCTGGAGGGCAGTGGCACGCTTCTGGCCACTGCAACCTCGACCTGCTGGGTTCAGGTGATCCTTCCACCTCAACCTTCCAAATATCAGGAACTACAGGCACGCACCACCATGAGATTTATTTTCAAAATGAACCCTGAGCCATGTTTAAATGCCTTTGCTGAGTCACTTCCTGCTTCTTTGTTCTCTTTTTCATGGACTTTCACTTTGGCAGGATTTTATGTTCAAATTTTGGAGGGAACCAGTCAACAAAGAGGACCTGCAAATGAACTAATCACACGACCCAATGTGTGCTATGTAGGCGACCTTCGGGAAAGCATTGTAACCTCTGGAAAGCCCTGCCTGTGGGAGAACAGGGGAGGGACTTGCTTTCTAGGTGACAAATATGCTAACTGTAACGGCTCTGGTGTGCCTGCCCACCAGACACCCGGTCTTGCAAGACCGCCATTAAAGTCTCTCTTCTGCTGCACTCCACGTCTCTGTGCCCATCCTTTGGTTTTGGACAGGTGAGTTTGTTTCTCACAAGAAAGCACGTCGGAGTGCCAGTTGCTGAGGCGCTGCACCCAGTTTTGCAAGTTCTTCTTCCAGACATGTGGTATAATTGGCATTTCTTCAAGTCTAGGTGGAGAGCTATCTTGCTTTGGCCAATGTAATGTCACTGGAAGTGATGTGTCACTTCTAGGCAGAAACTTTAAAAGCCAGTGCATGATAGCGTGTTTCCTGTTTTCTATTTTGGTCATTTTGGAAATCTTGGAAACACAGAGATGGAACTTCCCTCAGCCTATATGCTTGTGTGAAAATAAACCAGAACAGAGCCTTTCAAATGACCCAGGTCAGACATGCAGCCTGAGCTACAAATACTCTTGGTACGTTTAAGCCGCTGAGATTTGGGATTCTGTCTGTAGCGTAACTCAGACTACCCTGACTGATGAGGAAGCCATCTTTTTTTTTTTTTTTTAAATCCGAGTCTCACTCTGTCACCCAGGCTGCTGGAGTGCAGTGGCACGCTCACAGCCACTGCAGCCTCCACCTGCTGGGTTCAGGTGATCCTCCGGCCTCAGTCTTCCAAGTAGCTGGAACTACAGGCATGTGCCACCACACCCAGCTAATTTTTTGATGTATTGTAGAGACAAGGTCTTGCCACGCTGCCCTGGCTGACCTTGAACCCGTGGACTCAGGCAATCCTCTAACCTCGGCCTCCCAAAATGCTGGGATTCCAGGCGTGAGCCACCGCACCTGGCTGAGAAAGCCATCTTAACACAGGTCTACATGTTCCTGTCTCACCTAACCTGACTCAGTTCTTTCTACCCAGTTCCCAGCTTCCTCCCTAAGGTAGATTGCTTCCTGCCACCTTACCATGAGGTCTCTGAGACATCCCTCTGCCTATGTTAGAAGTGTTGCTTTGTCACCAGGCTAAATATATCTAGAGCTCCGATGATGGACTGGCTTCCCTTTTATTTCATGGTAAGCCTCTGACATAAATTGCATAGTGCTTGTTGCCATAACAACCCCGCAACTCAGATTTTCCAAGTTAACACACACACCTGCTATTCTCATTAAACCTCAACCGGTCTTGGTGAGGTCAGAAATATTAACATCATAATACCTACGATTACCGGAACCTTAATTCCCAGCAGGTGTGGGCAGCCTTCCTTCAGAGCACTCAGCTTTATTCACAAGTGTTCCCAAAGCTTAAGAAATCTAAGCATTCTGATTTTACAATTTGTAGACTTTATTTCATGCATCAGATTAACATACCTAGTGATGAATTCAAATTTCACTGGCATCTCACCCGGTATGGATTGATGATGGGGTGAATTTGTGGCAAGCTAGCAACATAAACTAAATGCACATAATAGTTTATTGTTTCCACGAATGAAAAATCTGGAGACTCAATGTAAAACATATATAGGTGACGGAATTGGAGCAAAACAAATAAACAAGATTTGTGGAATCTGGCAGCTACATAAAGACAGTAAGAGTAATAGAACCATTACTGCTGCTTCTCCCTAGAAAAGAGCTTCTGCCAGAAGCCTCTTCTTAAGGACCTCGAAATGCCAGCATTCTCCCCCTCCCCAGCCCCACATCATTTCTGTCATGTCGCTCTTCTACTTTGAAATGGCTTCCTGTCTCCTTCTCTCACCCAAATCCAACAAACCCCTCCTTAATGTCAAGTTTCAGTTTCTCTTATTAAGCCAATGCGACTCTTTCCTTTCCTGGCGCTTGTAATTTGGGCCAGATTTTAGTGCTGAACAGTAAGTTCTCTAAGGGCAAATGTCTTACCATACAAATCTTTAAATTTTTAAATCTTTAAATGTTTTCTTTTTTTTTTTGAGTCAGAGTCTCACTCTGTCGCCCAGGCTGGAGTGCAGTGGCACGCTCACAGCCACCGCAGCCTCCACCTGCTGGGCTCAGGCGATCCTTCTGCCTCAGCCTTCCAAGTCGTTGGAACTACAGGCGTAAGCCACCATGCCTGGCTATAATTTTTTGATTTATTGTAGAGACAAAGTCTCGTCATGTTGTCCAGGCTGGTCTCGAACCTGTGGGCTCTGGCAATCCTCTCGCCTCCACCTCCCAAAGTGCTGGGATTACAGGCTTGAGCCACCGCGCACGGCATCTTTAAACGTTTAAATGCAGCAATAACTTGTATTCATTCATTCAACAGATTGAGCATTTATAGTCTGACTTAGACCCAGACTTACAAAGGCAATGACGTGGAGGAAGGAACTCTTCGTCTGATGGGGCTAGAAGATGTAGAAACATAATTACATTATGAAAAATACATAAAAGAGGTGAGGCTGAGCGTTATGTGGCTGTCTGAATTTCTCCTATGTTCCAAGAATGGTCCTG
>CAUYQG010066999.1:0-14068 GCA_963574415.1 Tarsius wallacei | reverse complement strand
AAAAAAAGAAACAGTACTCACGAGCAATCGCTTCCCTTTCTCTCCCCCCCACCTAGCTTCTGGCAATCACTAGTTAACTTTCTGCCTCTATGGATTTGCCTATTCTGTACATCAAAACCATTTTGAAAAAGAATTTTTTTATTGGTTTTCTGGGCTATTTGGTGCTACCCTTCCTTTATTTTTTAAAAAAGAAAATGTAAAAAAGAAAGCAAAAAATTTATGAGATAAGAAAAACAAAGCCTTGCAAATTTTTGCCAAATATTAGTAAAAGGATTATTTTCTTAAAAGAACATAAAAAGAAACCTTGTTTCCTGGGCACAGTTTAGTGGAATTCATTGTTTCAATTATTTTATTCATGCTATCCAAGAAACCTCCTTGAAAGAATTATATTATGTTCTCATAGGAAGCACATTAGACTAATTATATTTTATAGTTAAAACAAATAACACCAAACATAGCATACATACAAAAAGTCTTTTTTTTTTTAATTTAAGAATTAAATTGAATATTTCTCTGGAAAACATTCAAATATTAGATACTTTAGCATAATTGCTCAATTTTGGGAAAGAGAATAAAATGCACATTTGTTCTTAATAATATGAAGAATTGAAATTCACAGGTTCCTATACTGTCTGTATTTAAATTAAAAGAGATTTACTTGGTTTGTAATAAATAATATGGTACTCAAATAAAACCATCCTCAGTAGCAAATGGTTTTGCTGACGAGCTTTGTTGATAAAACTGTGTTTGGAACATCTGGCTTCATTCTTGCAACCATGCATAGAGTTTTCAAAACAGGAAGCAGAAGCAATAATGGACCATTGTCTCCCATAGTCTTAGTTCAATAGTATGAGCCTGGTTGCTAGTAGGTAGTGTAGAGGGTGATGGGGGAAATAAGAGATTTCAGTGAAGTAGAACCAACCAAATTTGGTAACTAACTGAATGTCGAAAATGAGGAAAACTCCAGAGCTGCGCCATGACTGTTTGCAAAGAGCATTTACCAATACAGGAAATGGGGAGGAATTGAGAGGCAGGTGAGAAAAGATTGTGAGTTTGGGGCACTTTGCCTTATCACTGCTTAACTTCAATCAGGGATTTGGACTTACAAGTTCAGAGTAAAAATGGAGGCTAGAGAAAAATATATGGAAAAGGTCACTGTAAGATTGGTGGAAAGCAGACATTCTGACTGAAATCTCCCAAAGTGTTCAAAGAGAAAAGAAGGTAGCTAAGGACAAAACTGGCAGGGAAGGCAAGGCGGAGAAGTCAAATGGAGACCTGAAAGTGACTGCAGAAAACAGAAACAGGAGAAAAGCCAAGCGCATGAAGAAGCAAACACCAAGGAATTCAAGAGGCACTGGGCAACAGAAATAAGCAAAGCAGAAAGAGGTGATGAAAGAAGGACTGAGAAGTGAATACTGGAGTTGCCTCAGCTGGTATCAGTGGACGAAGGGTTTCAAGATGTCAAGTAGGCAGTTGGACACAAGACCCGTGGAAGGAGGCCCTAAAGCTGGCAAATGCATTTGGAGGTGATGAGCATGTAAGTGGCATTTGGCGCTGTGAAGCGGTATGAAGCCCACTGGGTTGTGGGTGAGTGCAGGCAAAGAGAAGAGAATCCGGAACTGAGGCCCAACCAACGTTAAGCTGTCAGGGAGCAGAGGAGGGATCAGTAGAGAAAGATGAGAAGGAGAGTCCCAGCGACGCGGGAGACTTAGGTGGAAGGACTGCCTGAGCCCAGGAGGTCGAGGCCGCAGTGAGCCATGATGATGGCACAGACGAGTTCTGCAGACTCTTCTTTCAACTTGTATGTCTTTATAGAAGCAAATCCGACAACAACAACAACAAAGAGCTACCAAAACAAAGTGAGACGAGGGAAAGGAAAGGAAAGGGAAAATGAAAAACGCAAGCATAGCAACTCACAAAATAAACACCTGTACTGTAGAGAAAGGTAAGGAAGTGGGGATGGTAGCTGGTAGGAAAAGCAGCATCAAAAAAAGCGTTAAGAGTTCTCTTTCTTTCTGACTGACAGAAACACAGCATGTTGGCGTGCGAATGAGAGCGTGCCAGAAGGGAGAAAAACGGTCGAACGGAAGAGAAAGAGGAAAATCGCCGGCCTGATGCCCTGTCACGAGGGGCAAGGGGTGCGTCTGCCACAAACGGAGAGAGAGGCTTCCAAGGAGTAGGGCGCGTGCATCTTTGGTAACAGGCTGAGAAGCCAAGTGTGAAAGTGTGTTATGGGAAGGCAGAAACCAGAGGCGAAGGATGCCTTCCCCACCCACGCCCTGAAGGGCCTTGAGAAGTGCCTCTCCCAAAGGGATTCAGGTGAAGTTGTGTTTTCAAGGGATAACCAGTCTCACTCAGAGGAAGAAGGTGAAGGCAAAGTCCAGAGAATAGCCTCAAAACAGTGGGGGTGCAGAGAGGCATGGAGAAGTAAGGCAAGAGTCGTACACAGCGGAGGGCCTGAGTCATGACGGGTGACCTGAGGACTTGGGGCGAATGAGGGAAGGCGGAGGTGAGGCACAAGAGCTCAGTGCTGATTGCTTCCTGAAGTGGTTGTGATGGGCCGGCTGACCGTTCCTTTCTGCAGCAGCCGAGTTACAGAACCCGAGGGGAGAGGGAAGGTCTCTGTGATGTTAGTTTGCTTGAAGTCTGAGGCACCCGACAGTTTGAGGTCTTATTTCTAAAGCCACAGCAGGGTGGCCACAATGAAAGGGGAAGTCTCACCCTGAAGCAGGAGGGTAGAAACGACCTTCTCTTTTGTAGGGATGAAATGTACTGTAGCTTGAATGAATGGTAGCTGGAGTGGAGAAGGGTGGCTGTGGGAGTCTCTCTGTAAATGATGTCACCATCCAACCCAAAGATAAGGATGGAGGCAGTTCAGGTATGTTTGTATGGTCTTAATCTGCTCCGTAAAGTAGAAAGGAAAGGCATCTGGGCACAAAAGAGAGAAAGACTGGAGTATGGGACAGTATTTTTAAAGTCTCAAGGTGGGGGTGTCTCAAGGGAGGGTCTAGATAAAGCTGCCAAGGGGCACGTGACAGGTTGGTGGGCAAAGACATGAAAGAAGGAAAGAACAGAGCTGAGGGCCCACCTGATGTTGGAGTCTACAAATATGTCACTACACGTATGCTCCTGGATTTGTTGAAATAGTAGATTCTTCCGAACACACTGATAAAATCGATCCCTCTTAAAAGCTGAAAAATTGGCTGTCTGAAACTACAACATTGTCTCACATTATGGAGATTAAACAAAATTGCTCAGAAAAGTTTGGCTAAACTATGAGCAAAAAAAAGGTAGAAAAATTTGTTAAATAAACAACATGACTGGGTATGGTAGCTCACACCTATAATCCCAGCACTTTGGGAGGCCAAGGTGAGAGGATTGCCTGAGCCCACAGGTTTGAGACAAGCCTGGGCAGCTTGGCAAGACCTCATTCTACAATAAAATTAAAAAAAATTAGCTGGGCATACTGGCGCGTGCCTGTAGGTACCAGCAACTTGGAAGGTTAAGGCGGAAGGATCGCCTGAGCTCAGCAGGTAGGGACTGCAGTGGCCAGGAGTGTGCCACTGCACTCTAGCCTGAGAGACAGAATGAAATGCCAACTCAAAAAAAAAAAAAAAAAGAAAGAAAGAAAAAAAAGAAAAACACTGAGCTGTAGCCTTAGATTACAGTTCATTGTATTTCTTTAACAATCAAAGGGGCCAGATGTGGTGGCTCATACTTGTAATCCCAGTATTTTGGGAGGCCGAGGCAGGTGAATAGCTTGAGCTTAGGAGTTCGAGACCTGCCTGGGCAACTTGGCAAGACCTCGTCTTTACAATAAATCAAAAAATTAGCCAGGCATGTTGGTACACCTCTCTAGTTCCAACAACTGGGAAGGCTAAGTTGGAAGGATCGCCTGAGCCCAGACGGTTGAGGCTGCAGTAGCCAGGCGTGTGCCACTACACTCCAGCCTGGGCAACAGAGTGAGACTTTGACTCAATAAATACATAAATAAATAAATGAAGGAAAAAAATTTGTTTTATCATTTGGCATTTACATAACTCATTTGACAATACCGCTTAAGACATTCACAACACCAAATCTTGATTTCATAGGGATTTTTTTTTACTTCAGTTGAAAAAAATGTTTAAAACCTCTTACATTTTTTGGAGCATTATTTTACATTTTGCTGCAGACATTTGTACAATGAATTCTTTTTTTGGCAGAAATCTGAACTAACAAGTATTTCTATTGTTTTTTCCCCAGATTTTTTACATTTCTACAGTTTCATTTCAGCCTTTTCTAATATATGACAGCATTTCTCAGCAAACATTTAGGTAAAATATCACACACTTGGTTAAAAAGTGTGTGATAGTGAAGTCTAAATTCCAGATGAAAAACAATGCCATATTAAGCATAAGAAGTGCCTGTGGGAATGCAATTTACATTTCGAGTTAACACTGTATAGAATGTATGCAGAATAGACGCAGGTTGGAATTCACAGGGACTTTTCTTTCAGTTTATGAAAAGAATATCATTTTTCAGTAAGATTTAATCAGGCTACTTGAGACTGAAATATAATTGTAGACTGGATATTAACTTTTTTTTCTCCTTATACTCTGAATGCAAAATTACTTAGGAAAATTGACACAACATGGTGAGGACGTTCTCTGTGTGTGTAGACACACGCGCGTGCACACACGTACATACAGATTTCCTTTTAAGATAAAATATATATGAGACTTCAAAAAATTTGGGATACAAATAAAATTTTAGCAAAATAAAATAGTATCCCTATGAAACAGGAACTGAAGTTGAAAAGTGCTTGTTGAAGTATAAGCTGTTTTAAATTCTAGTGGAAAAATTATTACAATACTAATTATAAATTAAAAATGGTGGTGTACAAATGGGTTCTATAATCTCTAATATATGTCATTCTCAATATTTTGTATTCTATGTTATGTAACTTCATGATATTCTATATTTAAATTTTAAATTTTGATATGCTACTTTATCATATTTAAGTTTCTGGTCCATTTTATAGGCAGAGTCACTCTCTACCACTAAAAATATGTACATATTTAAACACTTAATTTCATTTGAGATGGCATCTGCAACCAAAAAAAAAGCAGAACTACTGTTTTTCTCATATTGTATTGGACTGATGCAAAAGTTTGTAGCATTTTTCTTTTGCCCGTGGAACACAAACATCTCACGATGGTTGACGGGTCACAGTTCATCACGTTTGCCAATTCTCGGGTTGACTGATGTAGATCATCTGGATTAAGCATTTAAAGTGTCTTCTTCAAAGGCTGATCGTCTTCCTGAATGTGGAAAGTCACTCAGGTCAAAGTGACCCTCTTTGAAGTGACACAAACATTTTCTTGCCATGCTTTTCCCAATGGTATTTGCCCCCTACACGGCACAAATATTTCAAGCCACCTTCGTTGCCTTTACTCCTCTGTTAAACTCAAACAGAAGAATGTGTCAGAAGTGTCCATAGTCTTCCACTTGACTCTCCATCTTCTTTAGCCCACAAATAGCACTAACGTTCTTCAAATGCGCAAAATGCAAATGCATTCACAAATACATTAGCATCGTCATTACAAACGACAAATGATAAACTCCCAGCATCACAGCGTTGCCCTGCCAAAACTCAATGCTACAAACTTATGCATCACCCTAATATTGAAACTTGTATAATCTTACTTGAAGTTAGACTGTGTTCAGTGAAAGATATACGTTATAACCCCTGCAGCAACCACTTTTAAAATAGGAGTACAGCTTATAAGCTATAAGTGAACATAAAACAGAATACTAGAAGATAATCAACACTAAAGCAGAAAACTTAAGAGGGAGGAACAAGGAGAAAATGGCGCTCACAGAAAACAAACGGCAAGATGGTAGACTTACACCCAACCATATCAGTAATTACAACAAATGCAATCATCGAATATTTCAGTTAAAAGTCAGAGGCTCATTTTCAATTTCCAGATTGGCATGTAAAGATCTTAGAAATTATCAGTCTCTCCTAACATAAAGTAAAAAGTTGAAAAAATTGACAATCAAAAACTCTCCCAGATCTGTCAGAGAATTAAGGTCTTTGGGCAAAGTACTGCTCCAAAATTGGAGAGATAGACTAGTGGATACAGAGAATTACCACCTCGACGGGAACCAGGACTGGTATGGGAAAACCTTCAATTGACAAATTGCTAGGAGCTTAATTTGGACAGTATTAAGGAGGCCTCTACACTTTTGTGAGTTTTACCTCTATTACCCTCACCAGGTTCTCATAGTGAAGATTGGAGAAGAACCCTATCTTAGTCTGTTTGGGAAGCTACAACAAAATGCCTTGCACTGGATAATTTATATACAATAGAAATCATTGCTCACAGTTCTGCATGTTCACTGTTCAATAAGAAATTACAATGCATGCAAAAAATTAGAAAACACAACTTGAAGAGACAGAACAAACATCAGAACCAGGCTCTGATACTGCAGGAGTGCTGGAAAATCAGAGACCGTAAAACTGAATTTAAAAAATCTCAACTATATGCTGTCTACAATAAACGTGTTTTAAATATAATGATACATACAGGTTAAGAATAAAAGAGTAGGGGAAAATACACCATGCAAATCTAATCAAAAGACCTGGAGTGGCTATAGTAACATAAAGCAAGAAATTACTAGAGGTAAAAAGAAGAACATTTCACGGTAATAAAGAAGCCAATTCATCATGAAGAATAGCAGTCTTTAATGTGTATGCATCCAATAACAGAACATGAAAACCATAAAGCAAAAACAGAATCAAAAGAAAAAATAGACAAAAATTCATATGTATAGTTGGACATTTTAACACTCTTCCTTCTGCAACTGGTAACAGTAGTGAGAAAATCACTAAAAATACAGACGATGTGAACAATACTATCAATCAACACACACTGATTGATACTTACGCAAAATAACACCCAACAATAGCACATTACACACTATTCACAAGGGCCCACAGAATATTCACAAAGACAGATCATTTGCTGATCCATGAACCAAGTCTTCAGTGATTTAAAAGAACTGAACTCATTACACAGTATATTCTCTCACCACGAATGAATTAAATTAAAATCAAAAATGAAAACATATCTGGAAAATTCCAAAATATTTTGACATTAAGCAATATAATTACAAATAACCTGGCATCAAAAAAGAAAATAAAAGTTAGAAAATATTTTAAACAGTATGATAATGAAAACTTAACATATCAAAATTCATGGGAGGCAGATAAAACAATGCTATGCTAAGAGGGAAATTTTATCTCATGTGGTTATATTAGACATCACAAAAACATATAATTACATTAAAACAGTATTTATCATTAATGAGGGACCGTTTAACTCTTCTTCTTGGCAGTGGTCGGGGATGAGGGAGAGGTATGGGGTGCAGCATGGTACAACATATGGATGGAGGTGATATCCGGTCTGTACATTGAAAAATGAGGCTGGGTGAGGAATTTCTGGCAAGGAAGAGGCATGAGGAGAGGCAGGGCTCTGCTAGGCTTGCAGTGTTGTAGACAGAACAGCCTTCCAGTTTGGCTGAAGCGCAAGATTTATATGGAAAAGTGACAGGAGCAGAGAGCACGAAGGTCCTCGTACGCTCTGCATTTACCTGGGAGTGAATGTGTGGAGCAGAATTCCTTCAGTTAACACATTCAACTGTGTTGTCCTTTTGCATCTCTTTAAGAAAAATGACTGACGGATTCGATAACCAGTCCAACATGAGTCACAACTATTGCAAAAGAGAAGAAAGTTTGATGAATACCAAAATTCACAGAGGCTTTTCCACCTGTATTCAGTTGGTAGCTTATTTGCCAGAGGAAAGAATCATTGCAGCTACTTGGCAGGTCTACCTGAGCTAGCCCCAACTGCACCTCTTCACAAAATCCAGCTGGCATGCCAAGTGTGAGAAAATGGCCTAGCTAAGATACATGACTGGAAAGCCTTGAATTTACACACAAAAGATTGCTGTGGAAAAAAAAAGAAAAAAAAAGCAGCACCATGTTGCCAATTTGAGGAATAGTTTTGCACCAGAATATATAATGTGATGAAATAGTTGTTGGTTGATATCGGTTCGGTAGGTCAAGTCCTCCCACTGGTTCTGGACACTTGAGAATCCACACTACTGAATTAGTGTAATATCAAAACACTGTATAAAATGCTTCAATTTAAACAGAATTTAACATTGCCAGAAGTCATAAAGCAGTTTTATTTTTCCTAATTCACAATTAAGTTATAATAGCAGCAAGTTAACGATACTCAGTCACAGAGCCAGAGGATTTGGTGAGGTATACAATTTTCCCCTCAAGGCTAAAAATGTAATTATGAAAACGTCCTAAACCAAAAAACCGTATTGTCAGCTGTTTCCAGGAAAGATAAAAGATCATTTAAAGGTAAAGAGATTGTGGATAAAAGAAATACAAAATTAAGCTGAAACTACCAGTTTAGAGAGAACGAGTTCTAAACAAGAAGCAAACATGAAAACATTTTGTTATAACAAGAGACTATGACTTTCATTTTTCTAAAAAGACAGCGTTAAGTTTTTAAACTCATATTTCTGATTAGTTTGCCCGAATGTTTAAAGATGAGTAGATACTGGATGATTATTAAACTTTCAATGATGCTGAAGAAATGAGCCTGAATGTGCCTCAGTCTGTCAAACTGACAGTCTGAGAGAGGCACTCCTATGCTCAATAACCAGGAGACTCCTTATAATAAGTTCACATAAACGGCAAGGGGTGCTTCATAGTTTTTCTCATTTCTTACCCCCAAAACTATCTCACACTAAGTCCTCCCTAGAAAATGAAGATATTAACACCTGCTTTTACAGGATTTCCGGGAAGATCAAATAAGAGAAACGAACATCGCACGCTGCCCAGCCCTTCGCAGAGGCATTACTACAAAGTGCCTTACATTTACAAAGCTCTTTTCAAAGCACTCTCCACTTGAGATTTGACTCACCATCACTAGCTGAGCCCTGCGGCATAGCAGGTGATCTGTTAGATGCTGGGGACTTCAGACACACATCTCTGCCCTCGTGGAGCTCACAGTCTGGACTCCAGAGGAGTCAGATCCTTTTGCCTACGTTTGAGGAAAATGCTATGGAAACGAAGGACAGTCACGAAGTCTAAGCTGAAGAATGAGTTAGGTAATGCCTGTTCTCAGGACCCTGAGTGTCTGCAACCTTCCCTAAATGCTTAGTGGATAACTTGAAATGATCCCATTGACGTGTGTGCAATGCTCTGATGGTAACGAAGAGGGACACACGTTATTTTCTTACGCAAGAAAAGTGAGGCTTCAGGAAGTACTCTATTCTGATTAAACGCCTCGATCTTTGGCCTGTCGTTTAGGCAACGCCTGAAGGCAAAACCGATCTTAAGACTCAAGCAGTGTTCACTATTATGCAAGAGTTTATTTGTTGTTTGTGGTCATGGAAAAGTGATGTGAGATCTTACTGGAAATTAACTACTTCATGCCGGACACCTAGACTGAAAGAAGAAATCACAATTCTTAGACAATCAGGTGTCACCCTTACACATTTAAAACTCTATCAAAGCCAGTAAGACGAAGCAAACAAGTCAGTATGTATGTAAATGCTACACATGAATAAACCAGCCAGTCTCAAACCCAATTGCTGTTCTGGGAGGATAAATCTCAATTGGTGCGCTGTGGGAATGTCAAATAGACCGATATTTATGTAACAGCATGGCCACAATACCCCATGGAGAGTGTAAAAATCCATGCATGCTGGGTGGCCAATGTGGGTCTAAAAAAGAAGGAATTTTTATTGCCCTCTGCTCAAATATACTACACACACACACACACACACACACACACACACACACACACACAAGTAATGCAGCAGCAACATGCACAGTGAGAGATTCCAGCAACCGTTGCTCTGCCCTTCAGGAAGGATTTTCCCAAGCATTTTTGGAGGCTCTTCCAGAGCCGATGCAGCAACATTCTTCTGCCAATAAACAGAGGTCAAGGAACCCCTCTTCACTGTGGGAGTTTCATCAAAGTAAGAGTCCCACTTGTGGAGAGGAGTGGAGCTGGACGCCAGATACCCATCAGAAACAAACGAAATTCCAGAAAACAATCTCAGTGCCCCACAAGAAAAAAAATGCTTTCAATAAAGTGTGTTCATTTATGATATTGCGTAGCCATTAGAAATCATATTCCAATTAATATTTTATGAATTCATTCTTATGATGTAATGAGAAACTTTTAAAAAGACATGTCAAACCGGGCTCAGTGGCTCAGCCTGTAATCCCGCGCCTTTGAGAGGCTGAGGTGAGTGGATTGCCTGAGCCCGCGGGTTCGAGACCTGCCTGGGCAAGCGAGACCTCATCTCTACAATAAATCAAAAAATCAGCCGGGCCTGTAGTTCCAGCTACTCGGAAGGCTGAGGCGGAAGGATCGCCGGAGCCCAGCAGGTCGAGGCTGCGGTGGCCGGGAGCGGCCACTGCACTCCAGTCTGGGCAACGGAGTGAGACTCCAACTCAAAAAAAAAAAAAGAAAAAAAATGTCAAGTGAATGATAATTTATGTAAATATGCATTTATTAGACATGTTTCTATGTAATTTTTTAAATATATTTTATATTTATATAATATAAAGTTTTACATTATGTATTTATACTAAATCTATAAAAATTGCTGCTGAATTTATTATATATGTGTCAGGAAAATAGACTCAAAAGAAACACAGTTACATGAACAGTTTTTAAACGTGTCTCAGGAACAGAAAACTGAATACCATGTGTTCTCCCTAACAAGTGGGAGCTAAACACTGCATGCACAGGCGCCCAAGGGTGGGAACAGCAGACACTGGAGACTCCTAAAGGCAGGGGTGGGGGAGGGCTAAAACTACCCACGGGGCACTGTGTCCATCACCTGGGTGACGGGCTCAGTAGAAGCCCAAGCCTCACCATCCAGGCGATATCCGTCTGTAGCAAACCTGCACATGCACCCTCAAATCAAAATGGGAGAATAAATAAATATGTTTCACTATTTTCTACAATAAAATGTGCTTTATCAATAATAAAGATTTATTTGCTAAAGATGAAAAATTGGAACGATGTGTTAACTTCTGCTTCCTTTCAAGTCCTAATAAAAACAGTCAGAAGGGTTTTATTTTGTTTTGTTTTGTTTTGTTTTCAGGCATAAGCCAAAAAGGGCAAAAAATATCCAGTGAGAAGACAGTCACAACAAAATACTGGTGGTGGAGAGTAAATGAACCACCCGTGATGGACTGAGAGGCCATTCAACCCCAGTGAGGGCTGCAACGGGGAAGACCAGCAGGCCTCATGATGCAGAGCAGAAAGCCCCCTGGGCCTCGGACATGCGCAGGGACAGGCTGTGCAGGAAGGAGGCGGACCGTCCCCCAACCGCCCCCCTCGTCCCCACGCCAGCCGCCAGCCAATATCTCTTCTCCACTCCGGAGATGACTGGCGGTATCCTTTGAAATGGGTAAACTGAGGGTCCCTGAAATGAAGACGTGCAGAAGGAAAGATAATGCCTTCGATATAACAGAAATAAACGCTTAGGAAATGTCTATGGAGACCGCACAGGCTTTTCCCCTGTGGTTCCTAAGACGCAGGCAGCATTTTAGGAACCACTATCTTCCAGGTAGGAAATAAGAGGGCTATTTCAAGAGAATTTGAGAAAACGCCCCCAAAAGTACATAACAGTATTGTCGCTAGAGGATATCCAGAGTGACAGCCTGGCCTATTCAAACAGGGAGAAGCTTTGGGGTGTGAAGCTGTCTTCAAAGGTCCAGCTCCTAAACAGAAGCCGACGACTAAGAGCCCCGTACATGTAGAGGATTGGGAGGGAGCGCACGATGGAAACACCCTGAAATCGAGTCAGCTTTATGAAACAGAAGATGTGGATGGCAATGGAAGACCAAGTGAAAGCATGTAGGCACTACACAGGGAGGTGGCCATGAGACTGGCAGCCCTGACAACGGTGCTACTGAGGACAGGATGAATCCAAAAACTGCTGGAAGTTCGGGAAGAAAGAGGAAGGAGGTTCCCAACAAGACCAGAAGAGGCAAGAACAAGGCCTGTCATAAGGTTAGAGTATGTAATGGCTTCCCAGTTGGGAAGTGGCTGAGCAGAACGTAACAGAAACACAGCTGAAAGCGGCTGAAACAATAGTTTTATCTCCTCATCCAGCAAGTCAGGCTAGTTCAAACACATTACAACGCCCTCGGGAACCCACATTCTTCCCTCTTATTTTTGAGTTAGAATCATCATGCGCCTTTTGGGCTCATGATTTCTTGCCTCTTTGTTGAACAGCGTCTGGGTTAGGCTCAGGCTATTGTAGACAGTAAGAAGGGCCAAGGGAACAGCACGAAGCAGGTGCCATGACAGTATCTCTTTTAAGAACTCTCCCAGAGCCCATCCAGCAGCTTTGGATTCTATTTTATCAGTCAAAATTGTGTCCTGTTATGGCTGCAAGGGTTATGTAGGATTTGGTGTTATTTTAAGCTGGACCTATTACCACTCAGAAAAACACCACATTCTGGTGATCAGAAAGAAAGGGTAGGCCAGGTGCCGTGGCTTATGCCTGTAATCCAACACTTTGGAGGATCACTTGAGCCCAGGAGTTCAAGACCAGTCTAGTCAACATAGTGAGACCTCATCTCTAAAGAAAAAAAAAATTAGCCAGGTGAGGTGGCATGCACGTGGAGTTTCAAGTTTCAGCTACTTGGGAGGCTGAGGCAAGAGGATGGCCTGAGTCCAGGAGGTTGAGGCTGTGGTAAGCCGTGATCGTGCCACTGTACTCCAGCCTGGGCGACACAGTGAGACCCCAACTCAGAAAAAAAAGGAAAAAAAAGAAAGAAAAGAACAAAAAAAAGAGTGAATGTATATTGGGCAGGGAGCTAGCAGCAAACATCACAAATGACTTTTCAACATCGAAAGGTTTCAATAATGGGCTTGAAATTCAATTCCAGCAGGCAAGAGGTTAAGCACGCACAGTGAAAGACCTACAATTTACTACCATTCTGGGTTGTTTTGTGGGTGTGCGACAATGACCTCTAAAGAAGGGGAGTAATCAAAGGAAATTTGGGGAAGAGAGAAAATGAGCAGCTTTCTTCTTTCACCTTTCGGGTAACTGCTATCAGGATTCTTTTTTTTTTATTTATTTTTATTTGTTATAAAGATGTGGGGTACTACTCAGGGCTAGGTATATAAACATTGATCATGCGGGTACCCTTGTTGATGAGGCATGCCCCTCCCTCCCCAAGCAGCTTCCCCCAACTGCCAGTCCCACCCACCTCCCTTCCCCTGACAGTTTTCCACTGCTGCCAATCGCCTTCCCACAGCCTTATAATTGTTCAAGGTCACCTTATGAGTGAGAACATATGGAACTCAGTTCTTTGTTTCTGTGATAAATCACTGAGTATGATCGACTCCAAATCCATCCAATTTGCTGCAAAGTCCATATATTTGTCCTTCTTTATGGCTGCATATTATTCCATTCTGTATATGTACCACATTTTTTTAATCCAGTCCAGTTTCAATGGGCAACACGGTTGGTTCCATGTTTTTGCTATTGTGAATAGAGATGCAACAAACATACATGTGCAGGTATCTTTTTTGTAGAATAATTTGAGTTCCTTTGGGTATATTCCCAATAGGGGAATTGCTGGGTCATATGGAAGGTCAATTTCTAGTTCTTTCAGAAATCACCACACTGTCTTCCAAAGAGGTTGTATTAGTCTGCATTCCCACCAGCAGTGTAGAAGCGTTCCTTTTTCTCCACATCCTCGCCAGCATCTGTTGTTGTTTGTTTTATGAATGATGGCCATTCTTACAGGGGTCAGGTGGTATCTCAGTGTGGTTTTGATTTGCATTTTCTCTGATGATGAGTGAGGCTGAGCACGTTTTCATGTGTCTGTTGGCTGCCCTTATATCTTCTTTTGAGAAGTGTCTATTCATGTCTTTTGCCCACTTTTTAAAGGGGCTGCTTGTTTTTTTTCCTTTCAACACATTTGAGTTCCTTGTAGATCCTAGATATTAGGCCTTTG
>CAUYQG010066997.1:0-112148 GCA_963574415.1 Tarsius wallacei | reverse complement strand
ATTTATGTGATTGCTAATCTCCTAAGCATAATATACCACATGTAGAAATTAAGTAAATGTAATTTTTGCATTGGCACTCTTTCTAAGAACACAAACTGTAGCTTCCCAAATTTCTCCAATTAGTTGCCAATCAGAAGAAATAAAATCTTACAAGCGATTATCTACGTGCACATGATATTTAAAATCTCTTACTATAATTTCCTGGCAAGGCCAGTGAGTTCCCTGACAAACATTAAATCGAGCACTTTCTGATCTTTCACAATTTTCCCAACTACAATGTTTAATCAAGTGATTGCGTGGTCTAATACCAGGAGGCCGGGGACATGGAAACCTAGGGAGGAGTTCAAATGAAGGGAAGGTAATTTTCTCATTAATTCCCCTTTTGCCTTTTTGCAAGGGGTAGTGACTGGTGTGAGTGGAATTTTGTTTTCCATCTTCAGACCGTACAGAACTTTCCGGCCGCATTAATAACAAAAGTAGAAGAAACACAAGGGTGTCAGCTGCCCAGGTTCTCTTTGCGACCTGGGGTCTTCAGCCCCCTGGACTTTGTCAGCAGGCAGGCCTCCATGGCTGGCTCCCAACAAAGCCTATTGCTGAATCATGTGTATTTTGTGAGCTTATTTTTTTTCCTCCAAATAATCGCCACCAAAAAACAAAAACCTATATAATTAAGGATTTATTTTTGTATGAACATGGAGACAATGTGGCAGGATATACACACCAGGCTGTTAACATTGAAGAACAATTTAGTGGTAAGACAAGTCAACCATACCAGTACTAAAGGGAGGAGAATTTAGTCCCTTCTTCCACCCCTCCCACTTCTTGGGGGAATGATTGGTGGGAAGTAAGTCTTGACAGCAAGCATCCCTCTTCCAGAGGGTATGAAACTCTGACATTCAACCTACTCTTGGGTTTTAAGTCTGTTTCTACTGTCTACTCTTTGTCCTTAGGTGCTGGGCACAAAATAAGAATGAGAAAATCTGGTGGATCATCCGAGGACCCATAATGCTTTGCGTAATAGTAAGGACCATCCCACCGACTCTTTTTGCCTCTGAGCTCAGCGAATCTGTGGGAAATACCCCCACCAATCCCCCACTCCCTAAATTCTTCAATCCCTTGAGGAGAAGTGAACTGTGAGCAGTTTCTGCTGAATGAGTAGAAGTTAGGAACTTCTTATTCTGATTCAGGGTTACATTAGAAGCTACCTTCTCTTTGGGACTTCAAACTATGTAAAGAGACTGCATATGTGCAAGGCCCTGGGCTATGGATGCCTTGGAGAAGCCCAGCATTGGCAAGTCTACTGGCTTGTTTCTTAACATCATTAGCAGGAGGGAGGAAGAGACCAAGGGATTCATGTTAGAGGAGGAAAGGGTACAATCAATTATACCAAATCAATCATACTAAAGCTGTGATGAGCAGTAGAATCAAGACATACATGAGACTGAAACCTTGGGGAGAAAGGGCCTTTAATTGTTGTGGCACAGAATATTTGGGAAGGGAAAAGATGGCCAACCCGGTATCCAAAAGAGTGTGAGAATAAAATATATCAAAGAGGTTTGAGAGAAGATGGCAAGGAGTTAGCAATCAGTGGGAAGGATTAGCAAGATTCAGGAGAGAAGCAGAAAGTCTTCTTGCCTAGACATAGTGCTGCAAACTCTGGGTGCCCACCAAGTACTGGACACTGTGTTCTATTCTCTGCCCACCCTATTCTCCAAGGGGTAGCTAAATGATCCATTTGGTGCATTTTATGTAAATAATCTGGTGTTTGTGGTGCTATGAAAGAAAAAGACTCATTCTGTTAATATTTGTTAATAATAGAAGGCAACTAACTCTCTGCTCAGACATAGGTGTGACCTGGAGGGGAAAATGTTCATAGAAGTGGCAGGAAAACCAAGAGTGGAGAGGCCTTGATCCGCAGGGCTGCATCATGTCTAATCTATGAGGCGGCACACATGCTGTGGTATCTTCCCTCCAGTCATTGGACATGCAACTGAAGGCATGTGTTCCTAATGAAATCTGAGCACACACAGCCCATGCTTGGTATCGTGAGTCCTGCCATATCCCCCATCTCTCTACAGTCTTCTCCTCTCTCCAGCCACGCTGCCCGGCTAGGGTCCTAGCACCCACCTCCTGCCTGGGTACCTCCACCACTGCCTGGGAACATTTACTGAGCACCCCCTACCTAACAGCTCCATTTCTAAGTGCTTTGTGTGTATGAACTCATTTAATCTTCTCAACCAACCTATGAGGTTGGTGTGATTGTTTCATTGGTGAGGACACTGCAAGATAAGAAGTTACTTGCTTAAAGTCATAGAACCGGTAAATGGGAGCTGGATCTCAGTCCAAAGGGTCTGACTGGGTGACAGATGGCACCTGGAACAACAACACCCTGCCCCTCACTGCTCAGTAAATACTTATTGCCTCCAGCCCCTGTGCCTGGAGTCTGACTGCTGCAGGCCCTTCTACACATTAGTAACTTGGTTCAGACTCCTCTCCGCCTCCAACACCTTCCTGCCGTCTTGTCAATCTGGTGACCCATTCCTCATCTTTCAAGTCTTGGGTCAAGCGTCAACCTCTCTGTGCTGCTGTACTTGGACACCCACCTCAGAAAGTGGAAATGACCACACCTTTGCTTCTGTGCTTCCTGGACCCTGTGCAGCCTTCTACTCCAGCCCTAGCAAACTTCATTTCAAGTATTTGTTTAAAACCTATTAGCTGCTACTGTCAGCTCCATGTTCTGTTCAACCCAGGCATTCGGGACAGTAAACTTATTCAGTGGACACTTGTGCTCTACACTCCAGGCACAGGAAGGTTCTTGCTTTCCAGGCAGAATACAGCCGGATGGAGCTGAGGCTCGGTCTGGCTGGAGCCCTAGTGATGACCTTACAATCTTCTAGAAGCTACATCAGTGATTCTCAAACTGGGTCATTCTTGGAATCACCTGGGTGTCCTTAAAAATTCTTTTTGCCTCAGTCCTATCCCCAGACATTTGTGTTTCATGGATATCAGGAATGGCCTGAGTTGAAAAGCATGTTACTACACTCTTGTTATCCAAAAAGTGGTTCTCAGTTGGGCAGCACCAGCACCATCCAAGCACTTGTTATAAATTTGGGTTCTCAGATCCCACCCCCAAGACCTGTTGAGTCAGAATCTGAATTGTAATAAGATCCCTAGGCACTGGTTGCACGGTAAAGTTTGTGAAGCTCTTTGTCTATACCTGTGGTTCTCAAAACTAGCTGTGCATTGGAAACGCCACGGTGGCTTGTACTTTATACCCATGATAATGTCAGAAATTCCGGGAGTGGGAGCCAGGCAGTTGTCATTTTAAAATCCCTAAAATGATGTTAATGGATAGCCAGTGCTGGAGCCACTGCTTTGGACCTTGCTGCTTTGGCCTTCTGTGGCTGGCTGACCTGCTTTCTAGTTTCCCCTGGTGCTTCCTAGTTTCTGGAGTGACATTATTTCCCACAGGACAAGAGAATGTGCTCCATCTTCTTACCTTGGATAAAATAACCTCTATGTGTTGTTGCCTCCACAACACCAGTTGTTGTCTGCTCCACTGAAAGGGCTACAGTCACCTCAGCTCACAGTGGACTTCATCTTCCCATGCAGACCTCTCTTCCTCCTGCTCACCCCTCCCAGCAATGTCCTCCTAGCTTCTATCTTCTTCCTCTCTGCAACATCTGCTCAGACTTCAAGTCTTGTCAGTTCTTTCTCTAAAAATCTCTCCAAGCCATCTCCTTCTCCTTAATCTCTGCTTTTCTTCAGTCCCTTGGGATTTCTTGTGCAGATCTCTGCAAAAGCCTCCTGTTTGGTTTTCCTTTTTTCATTCTTGCTCCTGGCAATCCACCTTCCGGTTGCAACTAGAATGATATTTTGGAGTAAAATTTAATTATGTCTCTCTTCTACTCGTGAATCTTTAATGAGGCACTATTGCCCTCAGGTCTGGTTCCAACCTCCTTGTGTGGAGTCATCCCCTGTCTACTCATCCAACCACAAGCACTCTATGCTCTACTTATATGGAGAAGTTCAAAATTCTCCAAATCCACCATGGTGTTTCACTCCTCCCATGACTTTCCATATGTTGTTCCTCTGCCTGGAATGCCTGTATGATGGCTCCATGTCTGTCTGGTGAACTCTCTATCTCCTTTAAAACCAAGTCTTTGATTAATCTCTCTCTCCTGTTAAAGATAGTCCACAGGAATGCCTGGAAGGGATATAGCCTCAGGTCTATGAAGGTCTTAAAGAGGACATTACAAAACTATTGTTGTCTGTATCTGCAGGGACTTGGACAAGAGGAAATGGGTTTGAACAGAAATAAGAACAGTTCCCCTTGGTCACAAGGAAGAATACTTAATCATGAACTGGTAAAACACAGACATGGATCATAGAGAAAGGCTTTGGATTGTCCATTTCTGTCAGTTTCCAAGAAGAGAATCTGTCCTGAACAATTGGGAGCTAAACTTGATGCCTTCCCAACCCATTATTCTCTAGGATTCTATGATTTGGTGCACTGGTTTTAAGACTCCCAGGAGAGTGAAATATATATGTCTTACCAGACATGAAAGGGATAAGAAAGTCGGTTTAGTGAAGTGGAAGGAATTAGGAGCCTGGGTTCCATAACTTCCTTGTAATGTGCCCTTTTAGCCAAGTGAGTTGACCTCTCTGAGCTTCTATTTCTTCATTTGTAAAATCAGGGTTAGACTAGATGAGTGGTTTTAAATGGAGGTGATTCTGCTCCCTGGGGACATTTGGCCATGTATGAAGACATTTTTAATTGTTACAAAGTGGAGGTGGGGATGAAGGAAGGGAGTTACAACTGGCATCGGATGGGTGGAAGCCAGGGATGCTATTCAACATCCTACAGTGCACAGAGCAGCCCTAGAACGAGTAATTATTCTGCCTCAAATATCAATAGTACTGAGGTTGAAAAACCCTGGACTAGATAATATCTTCATATTAGAACAACCTGGGGACAAAAAAAAAATATTCAGCCTGGACTTCATTTAGACTGATAGCAAATTTCCTGCCATTCAGAGCTTCCTTAGCACTGGAATCTCATTTATTCAATCTCTTGTACCTTCCTTTAGCATTCATTGAGCATCTTCTCTATTCCTGGCTTGGTGCTAAGTTCTTTCAGAGTTTCTATCCTTAGGGTATTTAACAGTTATCACTCTCATAGACTCCTCAGACTATGCCTGAACCAATATCTACTTTCATATTTGTTTATATGTCCACACGTTACAGTTTTCCACCCATCTGAACAGACATAACCTCAACTCTAAAGGAGAATTATTTGAACTGCAAAATGGAAGGAGATTAGGTTCCTGAATGACTGCATGGAATAGAGTTTCCCCACTGTACTAGATTGTGATACAAGCAAGAAAAAACAAAAAATCTTTACTGTGTTAAGAAAAAGAAAATAATTCCTTAGACACCATATATGTTCTATTTAAACTGGAGTACCAAGAAGTAACATAATAATTAAGACTGAATTGGTAAAACTTGGCATTTTACGGTACTGAATAATTTTCTGTTAACTTTGCCAAACTTGAACCTGGGCCCTATTTTCAAGAACATGGAACAGAGACTTCTGGGAAAAGTCAACTGGGCGTGGTGAACAGAACATTGAGACCAAAGAAAGTCTCCACCCCAGATTCAGGTTCCCTGGTGAGCATCCTCAGTTATCATAGTCAGATCTCTCCCACCACTAGTCAGACTGGGTATGCATTTGCTGAGCAACCTCTGTGTTAATGTGAATGCCCATCCTGGTGGATTTCCAGATACATCAGCAAGCTTCATCTGCTGCTCTGTTGGTATAAAAATGTCCTATGTTTCAGAAATAACCATAATATGACAACCTAAATAATCCAGATGCTCTTTGGGTCTTTCACCAGACATAGAAATTGGAGAACTCCCACCTCTTTCTTTGTATAAGACTTTATTACTTAAATTAGCCTGTCACCCCTGAGTGTACATTTAGAGTTGAATCATATTGAAACATGATACATTCTTATATTCTAGTCTTCCCTTTCCCCAACAGAAAATTGGCAAAGCCTTGATGAGTTCAACCCTCCAAGTACAGCCAAACAAAATGATGATACTGTACAAACTCATTCTATCCATTTCCTGCTCCTTGGAATTAACAGATTGAATGCCCAGTTGAATGGCTTTTTTGAGCCAAAAAATTGAATGAACCATCTGTTAACTTTATGAGGTCATGAAGTCAAAAGCTTTCATTGTCAGACAAGACAAAGAAACAAAGCGTATACAAACTGGAAAAGAAGAAATCACAGTATCTCTGTATGCTAATGATATGACCTTTTTTTTAAATTTTAAAGATGTGGGGTACAATTCAGGGTTAGGTAGACACATGTTCATTATGCAGGTACCCTTGTTGATGAGGTGTGCCCCTTCCCCTGGCAGTTTCTCACTACTGCCAATCCCTTTCTTATAGTATTATGATAATTGTTCAAGCTCTGCTTATGAGTGAGACGATATGATCTCATGCCTAGAGAACCCTAAAGACTCCTCCAAAAGACTCCTGGACTTGATAAATGAATTCAGTAAAGTTTCAGGATAAAAAATCAACACACACACAAATCAGTAGCACTGCTATACACCAACCAAACTGGGAATAAAATCGAGTACTCAATTTCATTTACAATAGCAGCCAAAAAGCTAAAATACCTAGGAATATATTTACCCAAGGAAGTGGTGAAAGATCTCTACAAGGAGAACTACAAATCCCTGATGAAAGAAATTGTAGACGACACAAACAAATGAAGAAAAATCCCATGCTCATGGATTAGAAGAATCAACATGATTTAAATGGCCATATTACCCAAAGTAATCTATAGATTCAATGAAATCTCTATCAAACTACTAATGTCATTTTTCACAGAATTAGAAAAAAAAATCCTAAAATTCATGTGAAAAAAAAAAGAGCCAAAATAACTAAAGCAATCTTAAGTAAAGAGAACAAAGCTGTAAGCTTCACATTAATTGACTTCAAATTATACTACAAGGCTGTAGTAACCAAAACATCATGGTACTGGGACAAGAGCAGACACATGGACCAATGGAACAGAATAGAGAATCCAGAAATAAACCAACTGATCTTTGGCAAAGCAGACAAAAACATACACTGGAGAAAGGACACCCTATTCAACAAATGGTGCTGGGAAAATTAGATAGCTACATGCAGAAAAATGAAACTTGATCCCTATCTCTCATCATATACAAAAATTAACTCAAGATAGATTAAAGACTTAAATATCAGACCTAAAATCATAAAAATCCTAGAAGAAAACCTAGGAAAAACTCTTCTGGACATCAACTTAGGCAAAGAATTTATGGCTAACCCCCCAAAAGCAAATGCAACAAAAACAAAAATAGACAAGCGGGACTTAATTAAACTAAAAGATTTCTGCATAGCAAAAGAAATACTCAGCAGAGCAAATAGGCAACCTACAGAATGGGAGAAGATATTCATAAACTATCTGACAAAGGACTAATATCCAGAATCTACAAAAAACCTTGGACACATCAGCAAGAAAAAAGCAAATAACCCTGTTAAAAAGTAGGCAAATGACATGAACATACATCTGAACATACATCTGAAAAAAAACAAAAACAAAAACAAAATCCCAAAAAACAAATGGCCAACAAACATAGGAAAAAATGCTCAACATCACTCATCATAGGAAAATGTAATTTTTCTTTTTTTGAGTCAGAGTCTCACTCTGTTGCCCAGGCTAGAGTGCAGTGGCACGCTCACAACCATCACAGCCTCAGCCTGCTGGGCTCAGGCAATCCTTCTGTCTCAGCCTTCCAAGTAGCTGGAACTACAGGCATGAGCCATCATGCCCGGCTGATTTTTCTTGATTTATTGTAGAGATGAGGTCTCACCAGGTTACCTAGGCTGGTCTAGAAACCATGGGCTCAGGCAATCCTCTCACCTTGGTCTCCCAAAGTGCTGAGATTATAGGCATGAGCCACTGCACCCAGCCAGAAATGTAAATTAAAACCACAATGTGATACCACTTACACCAGTCAGAATGGCAATTATTTAAAAAAAAAAAAAAAACAATAGATGCTGGTACAGATGCGGAGAAAAGGGAACACTTATGCACTGTTAGTGGAAGTGTAAATTAGTACAACCTCTATGAAAAGTGGTATGGAGATTACTCAAAGAACAAAAGTAGACCTACCATTTGATCCAGCAATCCCACTACTAGGTATCTACCCTAAGCAACAGAGGTCGTTTTATAACAAAGACACTTGCACCTGCATTTTCATCGCAGCACAATTCACAAATTGCAAAGATGTGAAGTCAACCTAAATGTCCATCAACTGATCAGTGAATAATGAAATTGTGGTATATATACACCACAGATTACTACGCAACCATAAAAAGGAATGAAATCATGTTCTTTGTAGCAATACGGATGGAGCCGGAGATCACTCATCCTAAGTAAACTGACTCAGAAACAGAAAACCAAATGCTGCATGTTCTCATTCATATGTGGGAGCCAAACGGTCACAAGAATGGAAATAATAGACACTGGGGACACTAATAAGGGGGCAGGGGAAGGGAAATTAAGGTTCAGAAACTGCCTGCAGGACATAATATTCACTATCTGGGGAATGGACCACCTGAGACCCAATCCCCTCCACTATACAACATGTCCATGTAATGAATATGTATGTGTATACCCTGAATCTAATTTTTTTTTAAATTCCAAAAGAAGCTTTTATTGGCTTTTGTTGAATCATCTCTGATAGCCTCAGCACTTGACAAAGCTGAGAAATTGGTAAAATTAGTCTTTACTGGCTTTGTCCCTCTTTGGGTCCTCTGCCCCATCAGAAACCCACAGGCTTTCTGCTGCTCCGGGTTTTCCAAGTCATCTTCTCATTCCAATGCCCTCCTCTTCTGAAGATTTACAGTGGAATTTCTCCATACCCTGGGTTTTCCTACTCCATCAAAACTCATCTTTGCTGCACCCTATCCTCTGCTTTCCATGATAAAAATAATAAGTATTTATTAAATTCTTCATTATTGCAAAAATGAATGAGTGAGACAAAGGACTTCCTCCCGCCTTTCCCAACCATTCCGTACCTCCTATGGGATGCATACATTGCAGCAGGGCTCTTGAGGAGGGAGCATTTTGACTCAAAGGAGTAGCTCAAAGTGTAGTCATTTTAGTCCATGCAGCAGGCCAGAGGAGGAGAGACTTGAGGATAGACAGAATAGTTTAAGGGTAGATGAGATCTACCTCTGAGCTCCCACCAAGCAAGCAATCATCTCTGCCAACCTGTAGATCTGTGCATGGAAGCTGGGATGCCAAAAAAGTGTCACCAAAGTGTTACATCTGAGAATGCATCTGTACTATCTAGGACTTGGAAGGGAGCCTCATAGATTTGGGGTCCTATGTGGCCTGCATCTAGTCACAGAATCCTAGAGGATTCTGGCTGAGTTCTTGAAAAATTTCTGCACTGAGCCCCTTTCCGGCTTGTGTACAAATGAATAGCACCATCCAATGTGCTTACTGACGCTTGTCTTCTCAGAAGCCCAGATGAACAGAGGCTCCTTGGTACCCCAGGCTGGTGTTTCATCCATGGCAGTGAGGAAGTGCTTCTTCCATATGACCCATTGGTTGGTGCCCATTTTCTCTTGTCTGGTCTCTGGAAGTCACAATGAACTGCAAATCAACATGCTCCTCATAAAAACCCTTCATTTCCTAGGAGACAGTCCTGATTGAAACTAATTTGCTGAAATATGCACCTTTCTCCCTCTTAAGCTTACTTTGTAAGAAAAATGCCTGTGTTCAACAAAACATTAAGCCAAGAACACAGGATTTTCTCTTTATGATGAAAAGCAGATATCCCATTAAAAGAGATAAATTACTTGGTTACATTTAGCGTGTATTTAAATTTTTTGTTACTAAATATTTTTTGGCTGGGAACCGCCATCATTCCTGTTGGCTTACGGGTTGGATAAATAGCTTCTTGCCTGAAACTCTAGCCTTTTAACGTTGAGTATTGATTCTCCTGAGGCCAAAAAAGCAAGCAATAATAGGCACATATTGAATTCTATAGCTTGTGTTCTCATAGGCAGTTAAAGGATTTTATTTCTAGACAGGGACATTAGTATCATGCTGGCTCAATGTCTGTAGATACTTTATTCCATTAATTTTCACCTGATTGCCCTCTCTCTCAGCACCCTCTCCATTGCATGGAAACATTTTTAGGTCTTTTCAATCTTAAAAGCAGTTGCAATCAAAAATCTCTTTCAGCCCTCCAAATAAAAGTGAGGAGACATTATCTCCATTGTGTATCCCTTTCAACTACTGTTCTGTCACTCTGCTTCCCTTCACAGCCAAGCCCCTTCGGTGTTATCTACACTGTCTCTCTTCTTCATGTTTTTGTCACAAAACAAAGCATTGGATTCCAGTTTGTGCTCACACTTCTTCTGCACTGCAGTTTCTCTTAGTAAGTTTCTTGCTGATAAATGCAGTTTGTTTTGCTTAAATTCTGTGTAGCATTAAACCTTAAAATTCTTTCTTTCGTGGGCTTCCAGGATGCCTCTTCTGTGTGATTCATTTCAACTGCCCTAGCTACTCTTATTTATTTTATAGAGGGGGATCTCACTATGATGCCCAAGTTGATTTCAAACTCCTGGGCTCAAGTAATTCTCCCATCTCAGCCTCCTGAGTAGCTGGGATTACAGGCACACACCACCATTTTGGCTCCTCTTTCTCAATTGCTTTTGTTGTCTCCACTTCCTCCACCCTTACCTTTTTAAATTTCTTTCTCTCCCAGTCTACACAGTCTCCCTGGATAATCTCACCTACTCCAATGGCTTCATGCTCTAGCTGAAGTCTCTCTGCTGAGATCTAGACATAAATATTTAATTGCCTTGGGACAGTTCTTGTGTTGAAAACCACCGAACTCCTTATCTTCCCCCACCCGATGCTCTTCTTCCAGGTGTTCCCTTTCTTGGTGAATGGCACTACCACACATTTGAGATCTACTATGAGACATGGGGGTCATCTCTGACCTCACATCCTATCAGTAACAAAGATTATTTGACTCAAACTTCTTAATCATTTTAAGTCTGTCCCTTCCTCTCCATCATTGCACTAGGGCTGGTGATGATTATCTCTTTCCATTATCCTCCCCCAGCTCTGAAACTACCCCCGACTGGTCTCTCCTCCTGCAGTCTTGTCCTCATCCAGTCCGTTCTCCATACTGCCGCTAAAATGATTTCTCTGAAACGCAAAGGAGTAAATCTAGTCAGGACATTTGCCTACTTAAAATTCATCATCGGGGCTCACCATTGCTTTCAGAAGAAAACCCAAACTCCTTACTCAGCAGAGCCATAAAAGGCCCTGCAGGAACTGACCATCCCTACCTCTCAAGTCTCACTTCTCACAAACCCTTCCTTGTTTTCCAAGCCCTACCCACACTCAATCACTTGCTTTCCAACACTTCCAGGAGGCTCATGATCTCTCATGAAGTTGCAGCCAATTTGTCCGCCAGGGCTGCAGCCATCTGAAGGCTTGACTGATCAGTTCCCAAGGTGACATACATACATGGCTGGTGAGTGGTGCTGGGTGTTGGTAGGAGAACTCAGTTCTTCCACATGGTTCTCTCCACAGGTTTCTTGAGTGTCTTTACAACATAGTGGGTGGCTTTCCTTGGTGTGAGCAATCAGAAAGAGAGAGAGAGAGAGAGAGAAAGAGAGAAAGAAGAGAAGAGAGAAGAGAGGTAGAAGCCATCCTTTTAGGACCTAGCGCAGAAATCACATAGCATCATTTCAGAGAGAGAGAGATAGAAGCCATCTTTTTAGGACACAGTACAGAAATCACATAGCATCATTTCAGAGAGAGAGAGAGAGATAGAAGCCATCTTTTTAGGACCCAGTACAGAAATCACATAGCATCATTTCAGAGAGAGAGAGAGAGAGAGAGAGAGATAGAAGCCATCTTTTTAGGACCCAGTACAGAAATCACATAGCATCATTTCAGAGAGAGAGAGAGAGAGAGAGAGAGAGAGAGATAGAAGCCATCTTTTTAGGACCCAGTACAGAAATCACATAGCATCATTTCAGAGAGAGAGAGAGAGAGAGAGAGATAGAAGCCATCTTTTTAGGACCCATTTCCACCATACTCTTTTCATTGGATGTAAGCAACTAAGTCTAGCTCAGCTTCGGAGGGGTAAGGGTGTGTTGGGGTGGGGTGGGGAGGGAATTAAACCCTGCCTTTTTGAAGGGATAAGTGCCCAGGAATTTTCAGGGGCATGTATTAAAATTTCTATATGAAGGACTGGATTTTCCCAATACATGAGAGTCATGGAAAGTGTTCTAGGGAATGGAGAACATATGCGGTCCAATGAATTCCATGGCAGCAACACAACTCAAGCTAGATATCAATAGGACTAGAATTCTTTATGGGAGAGAGGCAGAGTAGCATTCTGTTTAAGTGAAGGGAGAGTTGTAATCAGATAAATTTGGGCTAGCTGTGCAACCTAAGAATTATGCTTACCTCTTTTGTGCCTCTGTTTCCTCATTGTATTATGGGGATAAAAACAGTTGTGACTACTTTGGGCGGGGGGGTTGTGAAGATTAAATAAAATAATATATGGAAAGTTCTTAACCCAAAGCATGATATGATAAGTACTCAGTAAATGTTAGTTAATAATAACAATAGTAATAATAATAATAATAATGTAAATGTCCATTCGCCTTTCTCAGATGGCTTTAGTGGTGGGCCTTCCTGAGGCAGAGGATAAAATAACTGAAAGTCCCCTCCAGACTTTCAGTTCAGATGACCTTCAGGACAGTGAAGATTAATTGTTAAGAACTTATTACCTGACCAGTTAACTGCCAAATTGCCCCTGGTTTACACAGACAAGGAACTGATGGCCAACCCTGGAATGATCTTGATATCCACAGCTATGGGGAGTCCATCACTTACTTACTCACATCTGCTTTTTTTTCCCCAAGGTCAATTTTATCATCTTCCTGAAAATCCTCAGGCTTCTTATTTCTAAGCTCAAAGCCCACCAAATGTGCTTCAGAGATTACAAATACAGGTAAGTGGCCTTAGGCTGGTACTCAGCAGCCCAAGGTTAGTTTGACTTCTTCTGGCTGTTGTACTTAATGTCCTGGGAAGAGAGGAACAAGTTGCATTGGTACATTTATTCCTAAGGTGAGGGAGTCAGGGAAAGTCCTCTGGAAAAGGTGTTTTAGGATGACGTGAGACTTTTGTCAATGAGGAGGACCTTCTGATGAGGTAAGTGAAATGAGGTAAGTGGTGAGTAGTCAAGGGCGCACACATTCCCCCAGCAAAACACTATTAAAATGTCCCTAAGAATGGGTGATTTATGGGGAAAGGAAAGACTTGTCTGAAGGGAAATTTAACAGCTGCCTTCCTTGAGGGAACATTTGAGGCAACTGAATAAAAGCCATTTGTAACTCAGAAGAGGGTATGTGGGTATTTTTGAGACCTTGAGAAATAAGACCATACACTTTGAGAGTCTAAGAAAATACATTCTTCACACCATCATCCTTTGACTTGCCTTTGCTGCATCTCACCTTCTTTCTGTGATGACAGCAGTCCCATTTCACAGTAAGTCAGATCATAGGCTCTTGATCGATCTGTGTTTTTGTACAAATGAATGAGCGAGTGAGTGAGAAATAACACTCCCTCTGTCCTTTCCCAGTTATTCTTTGCTTTCTACATGGTATGTGCAGTCAGCAGGGCTCTTGGGGAGGGAGTATTTTAGCCCACAGAGAAGCTACAAGGATGAGCACTGTAGTCCACACAGCACGCCAGAAGAAGAGAGCGTGGGTAAAGATGGCCCCAGCCCTGTCTCTCATCTTTTCTAAGCCTGACTCCGGTGCTGGGAAGGTAATTTTTTCATTTATCTGACAAACATTTAATGGATGTCTGCAATGTACCTGGCATTATAGTCGGAACAGAGGGCAAATATGATGATGTGGACCCTGCCTTCAAAGCCCATGTGTTCTACTTCACTAAGGACTGGGATGTTGTTGTCGAGTAGGAGTTGGAAGGGAGGGTGCTGGCCATGACCTGAACTCACTGACTGGCCTTAGGCAAGTGACTTGGCCTCCTCGGTCTGCTTCCTGGCGTGTATAAGCGGAGTGTCGTGGCAGACCCAACTCCTGCTTGTTACGAGGATTCATGGAGGTGGTAGATATGGGTGGCCAAATCCGAATCAGATATGGTGAGCAGTATTTGCTCTGGATCCAGATCCCAAATCTTATCTTCCTAAAACCCTCTCTCCAGGAGGTCTAGAAGGGTAAACATACCCGGACTGGGCAAATATATATTATAGTTGCTCATTGGGGCTTTGGCCTAAACATTTTACAGAAAGCCCCAGCCCTGGGGAACTAGTCTGGCCTGGGCCTTAGGGAGCCACACTGTCTCTCTTGACACCTCCAGTCGAGCCTCCGAGTGGCTGAGCAGCCTCTTTGGCCCCTTTCCCAAGACTTGGCCTCTCTCTGAGGGTGGAGCTCCATGCCTGCTCTAGTTCACCCTGCCTGGGTCCATTTCGGGAGGACAGTCCTCTCAATAACAAGATACCAGGAAAACCAAGGTGCCCCAGAAACAGGGAAGAGGCTAGTGTTCCAGGGAGAGAGAAGCAAGGAGCAGACAAATCCCAACGGTGCCCTCAAAGCCTAACATGGACCACCGGGACCTTCCCCGGACCCCGGACCTGAAGCCACCCTTATAATAATTTTCTATTGTAGGTATCCCCTGCAAGTCGGTCAAAAGTACAGCCATGTGAGCTGTACTGGCTCAGTAAGTGTGAGAGGGAACCCTACAGGGTCCCCAGGAGATTCTGACAAACAGCCAGAGCGGAGGATCACTGGATCAGACACTTAATCAAATGATACATGGAATTTTCTGATCTGGCCATGACAAATGTAATGCAACCTCAATATTCTCTTTTCTAGAGCCCCCTCTATTCAAGATAGTGGTTTCCAAACTTTTATGATCATGTGTCTCTATCAGTATGTGTGCATGATCTAATGAACTAATAAATACATTATAAGATACACTAAAAATGGAAAATGTAAAAGGATAGATAAAAACTGATATATGTAAAACTTTTATTATTATATATTTTAAAATTTTTTGTGTGTGTTAGGGTCTCACTCTGTCATCCGTGCTAGAGTTCATAATCATGGCTCACTGCAGGCTTGACCTCCTGGGCTCAGGCAATCCTTCTGCTCAGCTTTCTGCGTAGATGAAACTACAGGTGCACGCTACCACGGCTAGCTAATGTTTTTATTTTTTGTAGAAATGAGGTCTCACTATATTGTTCAGTTGGTTTCGAACTTCTGGGCTCAAAGGAGCCTCCTGCCTCAGCCTCCCAAAGTTCTGGGATTGCAGGTGTGAGCCACCACACCTGGCTTATATTTTATTTTACTATCAAGCAGATTGTCTTGCACAGCCCTGGAGTGTGCACATCTACTTGGAAGTCACTGACCTGGGAAAGGGTAAATCAAAATATAAAAATACCAGAGAGACCCTCATGGCTAAGCAGGTTGGCTGCCTCAAGGGTAGAAAGAATAACCCTGTCTGGAAACTCCTTTTTCCTCTTCCCCCTCTTCACTTAAGGAAAATGCTCAAGAAGAGGAACTTGGGTGTATGTCTGCTCGAAGTCCTCCTTCTAGACGCCTCACTTTGGGGAGTGTGCCAGCACCTGAGGATGGTGCTGTGTTTCTGAGTGGCTGAGACTTTGGAGGGCTACCTGATGCCAACTGAACTCACAAGAGGCTAATGTACATAAACTAGATTGTTGTTCATTTTAAATGTCTGTGG
This sequence comes from Tarsius wallacei, assembly GCA_963574415.1. Taxonomy (NCBI): domain Eukaryota; kingdom Metazoa; phylum Chordata; class Mammalia; order Primates; family Tarsiidae; genus Tarsius; species Tarsius wallacei. The sequence goes on along the minus strand of CAUYQG010066997.1, from coordinate 96,291 downwards.
AAGGTGGGGGCAGGGTAGAGCATTCCTTTCGAGTGCCCACACGCCTCCCAGAGTTTCCAGTTACAGCACTAGAAGACCTAGAAATTCAAAGAGGTCACTGGAATGTTGCTTAGTGATTATGTCATCAGAGAGGAGTCCTTGGTGTTGAAGGATGCCTGAAGGTGACCTGAAAAACCACCCCTGGCCCACAGTACCACCTACCTGTTGAGAAGGAAGTTCATTCCCCAGAACCAGTGCATCCTCTGCAGACCAGGGTGGGAGAAATACTGAGAACTTCCTCTCTCTGTGTTTTTTTCTCTGCCATTTTGGTGGGCAACTTCTGTTTACTCACTCTTTCTCCCTGTAGAATGCAATATAGTTGATTCTTTTATGCTTATAAGTGGCAAACAGGCAGAGACCTGTCTCTCAGGACACACCTAGGCCATCTTATTTTACTCCCTGTGCTGGTGAGTCCTACAGCATCTATGAACTCACTTGCCTGTTTTGCTCTCCGAAAGCAGTGCTAACTCTCTTATTTCCAAGTTCTAGGAGGGCTGCTCACTGTCACTCCCATGGGTCACCAGCACCCCTCATTTCCTCAGCTCACGTTGTCCTCTCCCAAGTTGGAAAGTTGCCCCTCTTCCTCATCCCCCTCCATGTTTGTTTTCCCTTAAATACCTCTAATGTGCCAAGGAGGAGGGGACGATGGGGCCCAGGGCATTTCATCCAAACTCCAGCAGGTACAGACTGCCTCCAACTCTCAAAGATTTTGAGAACTTTCAGAATGTAACCCTGATCTGGCCTCCCTCTAGGATTATATTTTAGGAAAGTTTAAATTGAACACACTTAGGCTCTGCCAAACAGGCGAGTTGCTAGGAGCTGGAGAACCTTCTATAGTCTTAGCCTTCCTCCCTGGGCTTCCACCATCAAGGAAAGAAAACAGTAACTGGCCTATCTGTCTGACTTGGAGAGAGAAAACGGAGCCAAGTGTGAAGGAGGAACTTCAGGGCTATAAACAGGGCAAGCAATGCCTTTGGAACGCTGCCAAAGAACAGCAGCTCCTCAGCTCAGTCGGAGTTCTCTGTTCTCCGTGGTTCCCAGCACAGAGGCGGTTCTTCTCCCTTGGATAAATGCTCTTAACTCTCCATGTGATGCATAGGAGCAGAGCTCTTAATGCATTTAAAAAGGAGAATCATTTCTTGGCATGCTAAACCCCAGTCCTATCTGAAAGGTCTTTCTTGTGAGCAAGGTAGGGGAGGAAAGGTTTTCCTTGACCTTCTTAGGTTTCCTGATTGTGTCTGAAAATCAAACAAAGATAGATTAGCAGGGGAAAAAGCATACACATTTATTTTCATAAGTTTTCTGTGACATGGGGGCCTTCATAAGGAAATAAGGATCCCCAAATGGTCAAACTTATGTATTTTTATGATGGATTTTATGAAAAATGAGACTGTCATGGAAAAACATCATTGGACAAAAACTGTATGATCCAATGGTAATAAACTTGTACAAATGTACCAGTTCCTGTCTGTTCAGAGTCTTCTGTGTCCCCGTGTCTTCTGAAAAAAGGACATTTCTTTCCTTCAGGTATAGAGAGGATACCTTTCATATGAAGGTTTTTATGACCTGCTTCAGGAGAAGATTAAAAAATCCTTCCTAGGTTTTATGTCCTGCTTCAGGGGAGAAGGGTGGGAGAAGGTCAGACAGACCTTCCTGCTTCTACAGTCTTCTCAAATTCCTTCAGCTTAAAATGCCAAGGTGCCATGTTTTGGGGTAGTGTGTTCTGAACCACACCAGCAACCAAAGACTGAAAATGTCACACGTGGAAGTAAAATTGATCAAAGTCACTGGAGTTTCAAGCAACTTAAGGACAAGGGTGGCTTCTTTAAGAATAGTGATAACTAAAATTTATTGATCACTTATCATATATCAGATCTTATTTATTCTGAGGTTTTACCCCCATGTTATTTGTTTAGTCCTCACAGCAACTCTGTCAGGTAGATGCTATTATTCATATAATCCTCTTTTTGCAGATGAGGAAACTAACAGAGAGGTTAAATCATTTGCCCACAGTCATTTCACCAGTAATTGGTGATACTGGGATTTGAACCCAGGCCCCTGTACTCTCCCTGCATTCTAGTGCCTTTGACTACAACTCCCCATTTTCATGGTACTCCCTCATGGGTCCAGAGCAGATGCTCAATAAATATTTGGCAAATAGTGAAATGACTGCAATAGACTGAATCATTTAAATAAACAAATGGGTATGGATGAAAATCAGGATAAACACCGTTCATAAGAGTAAACTGCTATTGCTATCTGAACAGGGGCACAAATAGTACTCTAAGGAGAAGTCAGGGTAAGGTGAGGAGTAGAGAATCCTTCCTTGTATCCATCCAGAAGGTCAGATGGTCCAAAGCTTCATAAAAAGGTAGTCATTCTTTAATTATTGTATTTTATTTTGTTTAGAAGCAGGATTTATTTATTTATTAAGTTTTCAAGCAAAGTTTATTTAGAAAGTAAATTAGAGAGAGACAGAGATTCACCTCCACAATGTAGGGGAGGGGGCCAAATCTAAGAAAACATGGCAGCCATAGCTCAAAGAGCCATGTGGAGACAGCAGAGTTTAACAAAGCAATGGGCAGAAACAGGATTTATTGAGAGGACAGAAAAGGTCCCAGAGTGGGAGGGGAACTTGAGGGGATTGCCCTATTCTTTAAAAATCGCCCTATACTAGTCGGGCGTCCTATACTATCCCAACACTTTGGAGAGGTTGAGGCAGGAAGATTGCTTGAGCCCATGAGTTCAAGAACAGCCTGAGCAACATAGGGAGACTCCATCTCTACAAAAAAACCCAAAATTAGCTGAGTATACTGGCGCACTTGTAGTCCCAGCCACTCAGGAGACTGAGGCAAAAGGATCGCCTGAGTCCAGGAGGTTTAGGCTGCAGTGAGTCATGATCACACCAGTGCACTCCAGCCTGGGCAACAGAGTGAGACCTCTAGCTCGAAGAAAAAAAAAATTCACCCTATACTAAATGTAACGTGGGATCCTGGAACGTGAAGAGACATTAGTGGGAAATCCATGTAAAGTCTGGCATTTAGTTACGGTAATGTACCCGTGTTGATTTCTTAGTTTTGACAATTGTACTACGCTTACATAATGTGTTAACATTAGGGGAAACTGAGTGGTGTGTATGTGGAAATTCTGTGTACTCCCTTTGCTACTTTTCTGCAAATCTAAAATTATTTAAAAATAAAAAGTTTATTTTTAAAAACCATAATACCAAACATGGTCCCAGAATGAGTTGATGATAAGACACAGGTCTGCATGTAAGTATGTAAATCTGTATTAATAAAACCCAAATAAACAAGAACAAGAGTCACACATTCAAACATTTGCAAAGGACAAGCAAGTAACACAGTGAGTAGTACAGATCGGGCGGGGGCTGGAGGTCATAGGTTCCCTTTAAAGGAACAGCCACCACCTGACTGTAACCAATGATTGCCAAGCAGGAATGGGGGCCCAGTCTTGCCAGATATCCCTATTCTTTCAAAAGAAGTTAGAAACCTGGACATCTTTGCTGGAAATTTTATTCTTATTTAAAAATGACTCCAATAGCAAAAATCACTCTGTGATCTGTGCAAGAGTCGTCTTGCAGATCAAATATCACCAAAAATCTCCACTTAATAACGGACCATGGGGCTTTAAAAACACTCCTGGAAATTAAAAACAACAACAACAACAAAAAAAAACCTTGAAATATTCTCAGTTGCAAAGTGACTTCCACTGGGGTGAGGGTGGGGGAGGACGAACACAGCTCAGGACACCCACACAGCCAGGGCCTGTGAGTCCATCTCCCCTCCCATCGGCTTCTCTTGACCGGCAAGGCTCTGGTCCATGCAGCCACATGGCCAGGTGGAGCCCTTTTTTTATGGAGGCTCCTGCTCTCCTCTTCCTGGCTTTAGAGGCTTTCAGGGCACAAAGGTGAGGTTGTTTGTTTCACTGATTACATTACATTTGAATGACTCTCACAGACACAGGATTCATGGTAAACTCTCTTGGATAGCATTAACACTTCCTTAAGAAATTGCCCATAAATTGCTATGACACTGTGTTTCCACATCTTTAACCCCATGAGATTTTGGGGGAAACCTCTTCCTAATCTCACCCTTTATGAGAAATGACTTGGTTTAAAAAATCATTACAATTTTTAAGTTCCTTATTCCCAATGTGTATAAGACACAGTAGCTTTGTTTGTACCCTGACTGTGAGTCACCTTTGTTATCGTAGTTAGCTTTAAATCAAGAAGTCCCTCAAAAGTAAAGAGTAGTCATGTCCAAACCTGTCTACTTATCAGAATCTCATGGGGAATTCCTTGAAAATTCCACATTCTTAGGATCCAACCTTCAGAGGTTTGGATTCAGGGACTTGACACTGGAGCTCAAGAAGCTATATATAATTTAAAAACTCTATAAGGAATTTTAATAGCCACACTTGGGAACCACCAGTTTGGAACATTTGGGCCCCAGCTGTGCACTTTACACATACATTCCTTGTACCAAAGGAATGTTTGTCTTTTTGTGTAGTCCATATACACCAACAAGCCTCCACATAGCGTTTTTTTATGAGGAGGATCAGTTTTTCATTTTCTGCAACCCTCATGAGGGGCAGCATGAGAGCTGATGGCAACACCCAGCAGGGAATATGCAGGGTCCTGGTGTTAAGTCAGAAAGCCCCACTTCTAGGCTGGGATTTGCTACTTAGTGTCTGTGTGACCCTGGGCAACTCATTTTCTCTCCCTTCTCAGGGTGACATTGAAAAAACTGATGTTGAAAGTCCTGAATAGAGAAAAAGATAGAGGCACCCATCAGCCAGGCAATAGAAAACTTGTCAAACCTGATTGGGATGGAGTATCCCAGGGTGGCAGCCACTTGCATGGGACTCTATCTATCAGGCAAAACATTAAGATCTGTAGGCATGTGATAATGTACATGAGGGAATTCATTTATTCATTCAGCTCATGTTTCCTAAGCATCTATTGTGAGTCAGGTGTAGGAACGTAACCTTGAACAAGACCATGATGTCCCTTAAGCATTAAATGTGTAGTCAAGGAGACCAGCTGGGAAATCAACTATCAATATGATAAGAGTTGCAATAAAGCATGCATCAAAGAGCAGAAAATGTTGCCTATTCCCCATGTGACCCTCATGACTGCTATTTGATTGTTGTTTACAGATTGGCAAAATCAATGCTCGTCCTCATTCCTTTATTGGGTGTTCATGAGATCCTCTTCTCTTTCTTCCCTGATGATCATGTTAAAGAATTTCCAAGACTGATACGACTTTTCATTCAGCTAACGCTGAGCTCCTTGCATGTAAGTAGGAGTCTGAACCATGATGCCTTGGCTTTGGAGAGAAAACAGAAATGCATGTGGTCCAAACAGGCTCAGAATTGAGAGAACCCACAGTTAAAAATAGAATTCTAGCATCAGCAGGCTTTATCAGTAAAGGCCCTTGGCATTAGAAGGACATGCAGATGGGGAAGTGTTGCCTTGATCCTGCCAGTTTCACTCGGTGACTAAGAAGAGGAAAGTGATCTCTTTCCTGGGCTATAATAGATGGTGTGACTCATGATCATATTAACTGAGTGTCAGCTTAAAGCCTTTTATTAAGTACCTATTTTTGCTGGGTTCTCTAAAGAGCATTGTGCAAATGAACATTGTCTGTGCTTCTGGTGACAGATACACAGAACATAACACAACTTGGGTAAGGACTCATGAGTCCAGACGCAGAAGCACTTAAGCCTTGAAAGGTATATAGGAGCTGAAACTAGGAATAAGAGGCCAGCTGTGGTTGTTACCTGAATATTTTGGCTATGCATTGCTTAAGTTGTATTAATTGCTTATTAGCTTAAAATGGCAATTTAAAAAAATATTATTCCTCATGATTCTGGAAGTAGGACTCTAGGTAGACCACAGTAGGGATGGCTTACCTCTGCTTCTGTGATGCCTGCTGGCTCCTTCACTCACATGTCTGGTGTCTAAGCTGAGATGGCTCAAATGGTTTGGGCTGGCTTTATTTGAGTCAAATTTCTAGAGCCTCATTCCTCACTGTCAACTACATTCCTTCCTTCCATGTAGACTTAGGGGCCTCTGGCATTCCATATGTTCTCCCCTTTGTGGTCTTTCCACAGGATAGCTGAACATTTTATGTAGCAGCTCAAGGCTCCCAAGAGCATAAAAGCAGGAGCTTCCAGCCCTTGAAAAAATACCTAGGCCTGAAATTGGCACAGTGATGCTTCTGCTGCATCCTGTTGTTTGAAGCAAGCCACAGACCCAACCTAGATTGAAGGGGAGGGCACTGCATGAGAACATGCATACCGAGAGGCATGGCTCCTTACTGAACACCTCTAATGCAACAGATTACCACTAACAGCACAAACACAGCAACAGTCCTCGTATAGTAGTAATCTTAGAATTAATCATTTTTAAAGGGCAGGACTTCTGGAATGGAAGAAAGAAAAGTCTGACAAATCCTCTTTCCAAAAGGAAATGATAAAATTGGACAATTGTCAGTAGCAACCATTTTAGGACCCTAGAATTAACCAAAGACATAAAAATATTATGAAAGGCTTATTAAAGAAAAATTCCTGAACCCAACTAAGAACAGTGGGAGTCTATGTCATTTTTATCTGGGACTGCTTTTGTTCTCTAACCCCTGCTCCATCAGTGAGGAAGTTCTAGTGAAAACTACAGCTTCACTGCAGAGGGGTGCTGACTTGATCTGGATCCGACGGCAAAAAAAGCTGACACTACCAGATACAATAGTGATCTTGGTGACAAAGAAACAGGGAAGGACAGTGTTACAGCTGGAGGGTATAATCCTATTTGGGGCAAGAAACAGACTGGTAGGCTAGGCAAAAATTTAACAAGGAGATTTGAGGGATGAGAAAGCCATAGTGGGCCTTGTCAAGTCCCTACATATCTCATCAGTGAATTGGAAGTTTGTGCACATGTGTAAGATTACATACGCACTCAAGAGAGATCAGAGAGGGTGTCCACACATCTCTGGCTGAATTAGTTTCTGCACACAAATAACAGGAGACATGAGGGTCTGGGAGAAAGGAAAAGCTAAGGAAGACTTGTAAACTGAACTTTGAATGTGTTCCCCGAGTGACACACAGATACATTGGCAAGGGATATGAAAGCCTTATGTGTTCAAGGTGTTTTAGAACAACTTCTGATTGGTCCTTGGCTGGCCATTAAGCTATTGTAAACAAGAGCAGGAGACCAGACTTAAAAATAAAAACCAAAATTTTAAAAATGAGTACAGACATCAGGGGCTGTATACCACAGGGGAGAGACAGATTCCATATCACAGGTAGTCCAGACAAGTTACTAAACAAACACCACCACTCCAGGAGTAGAGACTGGGGAATCAGAATCCCGAGTTGTTACAATATATTATCTAAAACTTCCAGTTTTGTTCAAAGAATTATGAGATATGCAAAGAAACATAAAAATGTGACCTATACTCAGGAAAAGTAAAAGCAATCTCTAGAAATCTCTGGGCTCAGCAGACAAAGACTTCAAAGTAACTATTATAAATATGTTCAAGGAATTAAAAGATATCATGTTTAAAGAATTAAAGGAAAGTATGATGACAATAATTTATCAATTAGAGAATCTCAAATCAAAGAGATAAATTATAAAATAAGAATGAAATGGAAATTCTGGACTTGAAAAGTACAATAACTAAAATAAAATTTTTACTAGAAAAGCTCAGATTTAATATGGCAGAAGAAAGGATCCATGAACTTGAAGATAGGTCAATTGAGATTATCCAGTTTTAGCAATTAAAAAAAAAAAGAATGAAGAAAAATAATGACATTTCAGAGACCTATGGAATGCCATTAATAATGTCAACATAAACATATGGTAATCTCAGATGGAGAGTAAATATAGTAAGAAGTAGAAGAAATATTGGAAAATACTGGTTGAAAAATTTCCAAATTTGATGAAAAATGTTAATCTATACACCTAGGAAGCTTAATGAACTCCAAACAGCATAAAACAAAGGAATTCACATTTAGAAACATTATAGATAAACTGCTGAAAGCCCAAGATAAAGAGAAAATATTAAAAATAACAAGAGGAAAATGGCTCATTAGATATGGGGACCAATAATAGTTAATAGCTGACTACTCATCAAAACAATGGAGACCGAAGGCAATGGTATGACATATTCAAAATGCTAAAAGAAAAAAAAAAACTTGTTAATCAGGAATTTTAAATCCAGCAAAACTATATTTCAAAATGAAGGTGAAATAAAGACATTCCCATATAAACAAAGACTTAGAAAATTCATTGCTGGTAAACACCCCTTTTGAGAAGTATCAAAGGAAGTCCTAGAGACTGCAAGAAAATGACAACAGACAGAAACTCAAATCCATATGAAGAAATAATTTTTTAAAAAATCAGAAAAGCTAGATACAAAGGTAAATATGAAAGACTATTGCTTCTCAACCTTTTGGCAAAGATCATGCGTAGTACCTGTTGTAATCAGTTTAATATCTGATATGTCCTCTATCTGAGGACAATGAAAAAAAAGAAATGTTATATATAGGTATTTTCCTTTTTCTTCTTAACTGATTTTAAAAATATAACTTTGTATAAAATAATAGTTATAAATTACATTACATTTATTACATATAAAGATCTAATACATGTGACAATAATATCACAAGAGAGGAATGAGTAAATAGAACTATATTGGAGAAAATTTCTATATTTTTCCAGAATTAAGTATTAATATGAAACAGATTGCCAGGCTCGGGGGCTCAACCTGTAATCCCAGCACTTTGGGAGGCTGAGGTGAGTGGATTGCCTGAGTCCGCGGGTTCGAGACCCGCCTGGGCAACTTGGCGAGACCTCATCTCTACAATAAATCAAAAATTAGTCGGGTGTGGTAGCACGCGCCTTTAGTTCCAGCTACTTGGAAGGCTGAGGCGGAAGGATCACCGGAGCCCAGCAGGTCGAGGCTGTGGTGGCCAGGAGCGGCCACTGCACTTCAGTCTGGGCGACAGAGTGAGACTCTAACTCAAAAAAAAAAAAAGAAAAAGAAAAAGAAACAGATTGTAATAAGTTAAAATGTATGTTGTAAGTTCTGAAATAAACAGTAAGAAAATAACATTTAAAAATGTAGTAAAAATACCAGCAAAGGAGTCAGGTGCAGTGGCGCATGCCTGTAATCCCAGTACTTTGGGAGGGCAAGGTAAGAGAATTGCCTGAACCCAGGGGTTCAAGACCAGCCTGGATAACATGGTGAGACCTAGTCTCTACAATAAATCAAAAAATTAGCTAGGCATGGTGGCATGAGCCTGTAGTCCCAGCTACTTGCAAGACTTAAACAGAAGGCTCTCTTGAGCCCAGTAGGTCAAGGCTGTAGTGGCTGTGATTATGTCACTGCATTCCAGCCTGGACAACAGAGACTCTGACTCACAAAAAAAGAAAAGAAAAAAAGGAATTAAAATGCTACAATATAAAATACCTGTTTAACATGAAACACATTCAACCTCATCGGATTCTCACAATATTCCTATGAAGGAGAAATTATTATACCTATTCTAAAGATGAAAGAACTGAGCCAAGACACAGGATCCATCAGTAATTTTTGTTTTCATTTTGAAAACATGTTTAATTTAATGCAATCTTTTGGAGAATTTTAAAAGCTAACGTTTAGTAGTTTGAGTTTTTTATGTTCTTGGCCTTAATCTTCTTTAAAAGGTAATCCTAAATGAGAAAACAAAACAAAACAAAAGCCAAAACCTGCAGCTGTTATGTCAGTAGTATTTGATGGCCTTTTGTCCCCTGAGGGCATGATCAGTCAACGTGAATACTTGATCACAGGATGTCACACACCCAAGGCCAAGTGAAGACCAATCATTCATGTGGAACTCTGTAAGTCAGAGTTCTTCTGAGAAAAAAATTTTAGCCCGTCATCATGCCACTGCATTCCAGCCTGGGCAACATCAAATGCTATGTGATAAACCACACCAAAACTTCATGGTTTAAAGTAAGAACCATTTTATTATTTTTAATGATTCTGTGGGCTTGACTGTCTGGGCTCAGTGGGGGTGGTTCCTTTGATACATGTAATTTTTGACGGGGGCTGTAAACTTCTGAAGGCTTGACTGGGCTGGAACATCCAAGATGGTTCATTCACGTGACTAGGCATTGATGCTAACTATTGGACAGGACCTCAGCTAAGACTATCTCCATCAGGGACCCTCAGTTCTTTTCCATGTGGCCTCTTCATGTATGTTGGGTATCTCATAGCATGGCAGCTGGATTTTCAGAGCATCTCATAGCAAATGTTCTAAGAGAAAAGAACCAGAAACTTCCAGCCTCTTAAGACATGGATACAGAAGTCCCAGAATGTCACTTCTATAAAATTGTATCAGTAAAAAGAGTCTCAAGTTCATCCCAGATTCAAGGGGAGGGAAAATAGGTTCCACTTCTTGATATGAGGAGCAGCATGAGCCTACAGAGAGAAAAATCATCAGGACTGTCTCTGAAGACTAGCTATCACCATGGATCCTTTGTTCCTGCAGACAGCGAGAGCTCTGCTCACCACCTTGCACTGTTGAGAAATGTGAGGAACCATGTGACTCTGCAGGGTTTTTTGTACCAGGATTGAGCCAGAAAAAACACTTAGAGAGCTTGTGCTTTGGTAGAGGCCTCCCTCCTTCCAAATACTCCTGCACTGTTCCCCTTCATCCCACCAGGCAGAGAGTGAGAGCACAGGTGGGTGGATGTGTGGGAGCATATTCAGTGGATCATGTTAGTGACTCTACCATGGATATCAGTAGAATAGGCCTTAGGCCTTACAACTTCCTTCTTTTCTGCTTTGGAGGGTTCTTCACGCTTCCAAGGAATTACTGCTTAGAGAATTCTACTAGCCTCCTACTATCAACGGAGTTCTGGAGAGACTGCCAAGTGGTGGTGGCATATGAAGTGAGAGCCATGTGTTCTGTGGGACCCATTCCCTTCACACTTGCTTAATCTAGAATGCAAATCGGGCTCTAGGATATTCCTAAAACAGTGAAGCAAGAACCCGGGGAAGTGAAAAGTCACATTCATTTGTCATGTGGAATCTTATTTTAGCTAACTGGTTTGTGAGAATTCTGGCATGCTGAAAACCAGCTCTTCTGATATCATGTGACTGGAGGCAAGTATTACCTGTCCTGCCAACCACACAGGGCAGCTGTGACTCTCTCACAAGTTTGCGTGTGTGAAAATTATTAGGTGGTCCCACCATACCCCTGTTTAGAAGTTATAGCCATAAGAGAAGGGAAATTCCACACTTATGGGTAGAATCTAAGCATTTGGTTGGTGTCGTGATTGCCAGCATAGAGATCCTGCCCTGACTCCTGCAGGGACATGCTAAACAAGGCTTACATAAGGAAGAGCAGAAAAGCCTTCCCCAGGGATACATTTCTTTCTTTTTTTTTTTTTTTTTGAGTGGGAGTTTCACTCTGTCACCCAGACTGGAGTGCAGTGGCATGCTCACAGCCACTGCAGCCTCAACCTGCTGGGCTCAGGCAATCCTTCCGCCTCAGCCTTCCAAGTAGCTGGAACTACAGGTGTGCGCTACCACACTCAGCTAATTTTTAAAAAAATTTATTTATTGTGGAGATGAGGTCTCACCTTGTTGCCCAGGCTGGTCTCAAACCCGTGAACTCAAGCAATCCTCTTGTCTTAGCCTCCCAAAGTCCTGGGATTACAGGCATGAGCCACCGCATCCAGCTCATTTCATTATTATCAACAGATATGGGGGGAATGAGCTACCCCTTTAGTTGAAAACGTGCTGCTTCCTTGTGAGTTCTGGCTTTCTATGAGATTTTTCCCACAAACACTCAGGTACTTGTGTCCCACACACGTATCTAGTTCCAACATCTCAGACCAAGACCAAATTCCACAGGTCCTCACATTGATTAGGGAAAGCCAGGGCATGTTAAGTTATCATGGTGACTGTCTGACAAATCAGGAAGTATAGGAGTCTGGGAAAGATAATGGAAACAAACATTAACTAAAGCATCTTTGATTCCAGTTCATTTTGGGCCGATGATGTCGTGATGCCCATCCTAGAACTTAAGAAGCACATGATTGACAGCCCTGCCAGATTTTCAGGAAGTAGGGGAGGGTCAGTTTCTTTTGTTTTCTTTTTCTTTTTTTTTTTTGAATTGGAGTCTCACTCTGTCGCCCAGACTGGAGTGCAGTGGCACACCCACAGCCACCCCAGCGTCAACCTACTGGGCTCCGGCAATCCTTCCACCTTAGCCTTCCAAGGAGCCGGAAGTACAGGCACGCGCTACCACACGTGACTAATTTTTTATTTATTGTAGAGGTGAGGTCTCGCCAAGTTGCCCAGGTTGGCCTCAAACCTGCAGGCTCAGGCAATCCCCTCGCCTCGGCCTCCCAAAGTGCTGGATGACAGCCTGAGCCACTGAGTCTGGCCAAGGGTCAGTTTCTGAAAGGAAAGGTTGCAAGTCAGGCACACACACTCACAAATGCCCACCATGGACAAGCAGAAATGCAACAGTGGCATTGCCCAGCGTCTGTAGAGTTGAATGAATGACATGCAATCTTTGAGGTTCAATCTTTATTGACCAATGTGCACCTACAAGAACCTAAGCAAACACCCATGCTGATGTTGGTGGTGCGTGTCAAAGTAAGGAGGGACACCATGCAAATCCAAGTTAATGTAAGCAGTATGATTAGGTCTGGTTAGTGTAAGCAATGAAGTTGACACCTCTTCTGGGGTCTCCTCAGACTAAGGCAGGCTTTTGGACTTTGTCAGTAATTCTCAGACACATTTTGTACTGAGGCGAATTTCAAGTCATGTCTTCCTTTTGTTTTAGGGATTCCTAGTGGCCTTGCTGTTTGGTTTCGCCAATGGAGAGGTATGATTTCCATGCTGCCATCATGGCTTTGTGTGAGGCTGGGCTGGACCCCTACTGCCCCTGGAGGTTTTTGTTGATTTGGTGGTGCTTTGGGGGAATGTGTGATAACAGGCATGTGTTGGGACAAATTTGTGAGTCTCCAGTAGAGAGAACAGGAGGCAGCTTAGACCAAACAGGAAGAGGTATTGAGATGGGTGTAAGGAAGTTTAGAACCCAGCCCTGACCCTGACCGTGTTAGGGTTATTAAAGTGTGGTGGAGAAAACAGAGTTGAACCTTGGAGTTCAACAATCTGGATTCTAACCTTGGCTCACTCACTTGGGAGTTCTGTGAGCTAGTCAGGCCACTGCATCTCATTTGGCCTTAGTTTCCTCACTGGTAAAATAGAAACAACAACCACCCCTACCTTATAGTGTTGTCCCAGGCATGCTGAGCACACAGTAAAGACTCAACACCTGGGAGCTGTGATTACTTTAAAGTATGAATATGATTGCATAACCCCAACCTGCTTTCGGCTTCCCTGGAAAAAGGCTTGAAAGAGGAGAGGTAGAGGACGGAACAGATGTTTTCTCCCGTCTTTAGGAGTTGTGGAGTTTCCAATTTCTTTTCAACCTCTCCTCTTCCAACTCTAGGTTTAAATATTTATTGCTGTCTCCTCCCACCAGAGTGTGAGCTTCTTGACAGCAAAACCCTCTTCTGTTTCGCTCACTGATGCTTCTTCCATATCTTCGCACAGGGGCCTTTATCCGTCAGGCAGGCTTCAGTTCAAATGCCACCTTGGCAGAGTCTTTTCCTGAACAATGTATCTCAAGTTTTTGTCTCCTTACCATGTTGTCCTGCTTAATGTCCTAACAGTAGCATTCCCACCTAATATGTCTGTGTGTCTTTGTTTACTTCTCTTTGTTTATCTCCCCAGTTAGAAAGTCAGTTTCCCAGGGGTAGCACAGAGTAGCTACTCGATAATTATTTGCTGAATGTACACACAACTAAATGACTCCAATGCTGTAACCCCGCCCTTGTCTCACCTGGCAGGTGAAGGCCGAGCTGTGGAAGTACTGGGTCCGCTTCTTGCTAGCCCACCACCTGGGCTGCAGAGCCTTTTTCCTGGGGAAGAGCTTCCAGTTCCTGGGCAAATGTCCCAAGAAGTTCTCAGAGGGGGATGGCGCTGAGAAGCTTCGGAAGCTACAGCCCTCACTTAACAGTGAGCAACTCTTGCGCCTGGCCATGCGGGGTCTTGGGGAGCTGGGCACCCGGCCCCACCAGGGCCATGCACCCTGGCCCCGGGGCAGCAGCCTGTCTGAGTGCAGCGAGGGGGACGTCACCCTGGCCAACACCATGGAGGAGGTTCTGGAAGAGAGTGAGATCTAAGGGCAGAGGCCCACTGCTCTGGCTCTGCTCCTGGGGACTCCTGAGAGGGTCGAGGAAGGAGGAGGCAAATGATTGTCGCTGAGCACACAATCATTCTCTTCCCACGCACCATGCCGCTCTGACGAGAAGTCTATCTCAAAATTCTTCCTCTTATCACCAAGGGTGTCTGAACGAAGCATATTTGTATACCTAATCCTTAACTGTACCCCACAATATGATAATAAAAAAAAAGAAAAATATATATAAACAGATTTTTATACCATAAAAAAAAAAAAGAGGCTGTGGAATGCTCACAGCTTCTGCCTGCCCTTGTCATCCTAATAACCCCCATCGGTGTGTTTTCCAGAATAACCACAAGACCCTGGAGCCTGGCCCTAAATTCTAATGAGCCCCACTTTATGAGGAAAGGAGTCCCACCATGAGGAAAGTTTTCCGGTTACATAGAAGTCAGCCAATATCTATTCCTTTATCCTTCATGGTACACGATTTCCATCTGAGGTTGGGTTTATGGTGCATAAGAACCACCTGGGAAGCACTTTAAATGCAGAATCCTAGACCCAGGGCCAAGATTCTGAGAGAGTGTGTCTGGGATAATGGCCAGGATTTGGAACTGTTCAACAAGCATCTCAGGTAATTCTGATGCAAACTTACCTTGGAAAACACTGGGCAGGGTAGATGTCCCCTGACATGGCCCATGGCTGGATGATGTGAGAGGTCTTCTGCATTCCTAGCTCAATTGTGATGTGCCTGCCCTCATCAGACAGTGTGTAACCCCGTGTCACCCACCAGAACCCCACTTCTCTCCTGCCTCTCTGCTCTTCTTCTGCTGAGTCTTGCTTTTCTCTCTCCAACTTAATTCTCTGGTCGTGGTCAGAAGAAGTTCTGTTTGATTTGTGACAACCCTATCCTTCTTCTGCAGATTGACCCCAGCTCCCGGGGACTCTCTGAATGTCATTCTTTGTTCTTTCCTCTCCTTTCTGGCTATATCTGCCTTGCTGAGCTTGGCTTCTACAAGCCTGACTTACTCTACCATGCCTCAGGGCAAAAAATGCCCCTGCCATTTTTGGTTGACGTTGATGCATTGATCATCCTACCTCCTCTTCCAGGAGGTTTACCATGACCTGTATCCCTGCTGGTAAGAATTTTACTGCCCAGATTGGAATGGATGCTGAAAACAGGAGGGACACAGGTAAAACAATAGGACTCTGGCTGAATCTAGACATGCCCAGGGTGGCGCTGAGAGACTCAGGGCTCTGCATAGGCTGGACACGGGACTCATCCTTCCAAAGAGGAATCTGAGTCATGTGCCAGACTCGTGACCTATGGAGGCTGAGGAGGGCCCAGGCAATTGGAGTCAGGTTCAGTGACTGAAAGTATAAGGCAAGGGAGGAACATCCTGTGAAAATGTGTTAATGTCCAGGATGTCACTTTCATCATGAATAAAATGCATGTGTATGTGGGTGGAGGATGTTGCTGTGAGATTAAATACTACCTTTGTTTTTTTTAACTGATTAAGGGTCTCACCTGATCCCCAGGCTGGAGTACAGTGACACAATTACGGCTCATTGCAGCCCCAACCTCCTGTGCTCAGGTGATCCTTCAGCCTCAGATTCCCAAGTAGATGGGACTACAGACATGCACCATCACAACTGGCCTTTTTTTTTTTTTTTTTGAGATGAGGTCTCACTATGTTGCACAGGTTTGTCTCTAACTCCTGGGCTCAAGCAATACTTCTGCCTCGGCCTCTAAAGTGCTGGGAGTCACCGCACCGGCCTATACCACCTTGTCTTTTTTTTTTTTTAAAGCAGGATTTATTGAGAGGACAGAAAAGCTCCCACAGTGGGAGGGGACCCGAAAGGGTTGCCCCGCCTTATCTTAAAGGGTGTCAATATGATACTTCCCAAGTGGGGCTGTCATATTTAGCAGATAAAAAACACATGATATTCAATTAAATTTGAGTTTCAGAAAAACAAATAATCTTCTTGTTTAAGTTTATCCCACAGGACCTATTTTATCTGAAATTCAAATGAAATCGCACATCTTGTCTTTTACTGGCAATTCTCTTTTCAAGGACACTTTGCAGCAGGACCAGGACTTGGGTGAAGCAGCTGAGGCACTCGCCTCTAAAAAACTCAGTGACCAAAATCAATCACATTTTAATGCGATATTCTCAAAAAATCAAATTCGAAAGCAGCACACAGGTCATTTATAGACGTACCATTTTATTGGAATCAGGAGCAGGATAAGGGTGAGGCCAGCGAGGCCAACTACTGCCATGTCGATGTCGTGTTCATCGGGCTTTTTAAGGTTAATTTTGATTTTTAAACGATTACATTAAAATATTATTTATCTTGACTATGGGCCCGTGTGTTGCCCCCTTATATTGTACTCGGAGGTGAGTGTCTCACCTGTACTCCCAACCCTGATTTGCAGGATGTGAATGGAAGCAAGAGCATTAGGAAGTAAGGGTTTATTTTTTGGTGTCCAGATTATCCCTAGTTCAATTATTAAGATATATATTCTTATATTTTTCTCTTTTCTGTAAGTGTCTCTGCCTTGGCTCATCAACTGATTAGCTCCTAGAAAGCTGAGCCATCTCATATTCCCAGCAGGTGCCCAGCACTGTGCCGGGCCAGAATAGATGCTTAGCACACATACGTCGAATGAGACTGCCAGGAGTAAGTGATTCAGGATCTTGCCACTGATAGGAGAAATGTTCTTTTCAAAGCATTCGTCAATACGTCCTCCATCCCTCACTTCACAAAGGGGGTGCTCTACACACACTGCTTGCTCTTGTCCTGCTAATTATTAAAACATGTTTATTTAATTTGATTTGCATTTTGTCAATTCTTTTACTTTTGTTTCTCACTGGAGGTGACAGTTTTTCCCACTCCTGAAGAATCTGGTGCACTGTTCATGGCCAGAAGTGAAAAAAAGGACTGTGGCATTTAGCCAGGGACCTGGGTGATCCATTACCTTACATTTGATCTTAGGGACCAGGGGAGTGGGCAGAGTGGGAGGGGGCAGAAGCAGAGGTCAGAGGTCAAAAGAGTGGAAGGACTGTCTCTTCTTTTCTAGACGACCCCTTAATCATTCAACGTGCTTGCTGCTTTGAAGGTTCCCACCACTTCAGTCCCCAGGGAGCCTTTTTTAAAAGATCAATAACAGGGTCTGACCCCACAGATTGTGATTGAATTGGTCCAGATGAAATGAGAATTGGTATTTTGATAAGTTCCTGAGTGATTTTTTTTTTTAAATCATGGTAAAATATATATAACATAAAATTTACCATTTTAACCATTTTAAGTGGACAGTTCAGTGGCATTAAGTGCATTCACATTGTTGTACGACCATCATCACCATCCATCTTCAGAACTGTTTCATTGTCCCAAACGAAAACTCTGTGCCCATTAAACAATAACCTCCCATTCCTCCCTCTGCCCTTCCCCAGTCCCTGGTAACATCTATTCTACTTTGTGTCTCTGTGAATTTGCTTATTCTAGATACATCATATAAGTGAAATCATACAGTTATCTGTCTTTTTGTGATTGGGTTATTTCACTTAGCGTAATGTCTTTCAGGATCATCCATGTTGTAGCATGGGTCAGAATTTCTTTCCTTTTAATGCTGAATAATATTCCATTGTATGGATGAACCCCATTTTGTTTATCCATTTATCCACTGATAGACAGTTGGGTGGTTTCCACCTTTGACTATTGTGAATAACACTGTTATGGATAGTGTATAAATATCTGTTTTAGTTTCTGCTTCCCAATTTTTGGGTATACCTAGAAGTGGAACTGCTAAAGCATATGGTGATTCTATATTTTCCACAGCAGCTGTGTCATTTTATATTCCCACCCGCAATGCAAGTGGGTTCCAATTTCTCCATGTCCTTGCCAACATTTATTTTCCAGTTTTTGGATAATAGCCATCCTAATGGCTGTGAAATGGTATCTCATTATGTTTTTGATTTGTATTTCCTTAATGACTAATGATGTTGAGCATCTTTATGCGCTTGCTTATTGGTCATTTGTATGTCTTCTTTCGGAAAAATGTCTATTCAAGCCTCAGCCTATTTTTAAACTGGATTGTTTGTTTTTTGTTGTTGAGTTGTAAGAGTTCTTTATATATTCTGGATATTAATACTTTGTCAGATATATTATTTGCTAACTTTTTTCATTCTGTGGTTTGTTTTTTTACTCTCTTGATAGTGCCCTCTTATGCATAAAAATTTTAAATTTTGATGAAGCCCAATTTATTTGCTTTTTTATTTTTTTGCTGCCTGTGCTTCTGGTGTCAAAGCCACCTGAATGGCTTTAGTATGTGACCAAAGTCGGGAATACTGGATAAGGCAGAGGGGAAGCAGATGAAGCCTCCTCTGGAAACTGAAAAGACCTTACTGAAGTCCAAATAAACTGAGCCTTTCACCCATGTAGCATTTAGAACTCGGAAATTCTTCTGTAAGGACAGACTCAATTGATTCTCACAACTCTAAATGATAGTCAATGTAGATGTGATTGGCCCAGTTTTGTGGGGTTTTTTTGTTTTTTTGTTTTTTGAGTTGGAGTCTCACTCACTTGGTCGCCCAGGCTGGAGTGCAGTGGCACACTCATGGCCACTCCAGCGTCAACCTGCTGGGCTCAGGCGATCCAGCCTTCCAATAATTATTGAGTGCTACCACGCCCAGTTAATTTTTTGATTTATTGTAGAGATGAGGTCTTGCCAAATTGCCCAGGCTGTTCTCGAACCCATGGGCTCAGGCAATCCTCTCACCTTGGCCTCCCAAAGAGCTGGGATTACAGGCCTGAGCCACTGCACTCAGCCTGTGGTTTTTTAAAGGAGTGATCATCCCATCTAGAGCCTAGGAGCCTAGGAACACAGACCTATGTGGACTTCTCTTGTTAAACTGTGTAACCACTACAGGACAGAAATGGGGGTGGAGTAAACAGCAGCATGGTGTTTGTCTCCACCTGGCTCCATGGGCAGTGTCTGAGCCTGGTGAAAGAAGACAAGCTCCAGACAAAAGTTAGAAAAATGGTTTCTAGGAGGCAATGACAAAATCCCTTTCCATGATACCTGTCACCTCCCATGGGGCCATTCTTACAGACTCTAACCTAGAAGTCTCCCCAGCAGATCAGCACACAGCTTGGGCACATCAGGACCACTGTAGCCTTGACTGACACCAAAGGACCTTATTGGTGACTCTGTGGGAGACACTTCCTGGGGTTGCTAAGAAAAATGCCCGAGGAGTGTGGCACAAGGGGCTGAGATCCTATGTGAGCAGTTGGCAACAGGGGCTGGGGCTGTTTGCATATTGTTCTTAATGAAACCCATTTCTGCCCTTGAGTTTACATGTTCATGAGGAAGCAGGAATTCAGAGATGTAAAATGACTTCTCCAAGGTGTCTACAGTGGACATCTATTTTTAGAATTCACCTTTCCTTTAGCACCCCAATTTGGAAACCATACATCTCCTGTACTCTTAGTCCATAAAATTTGAGTTGTCTCAACTCCATCCTCAGCTTAGGAATGGGCATAAAAATCTGTCTGGCCAAGTGGAGTCCTCCTGGCACCAGATGTTGAGTCGGGAGTGGGCGTATAGCCAACCATATGGCCGGGACTCCCAACAGAAGACATTTTTTCTTTTCTGCTGAAATTGGAACCCTGAGGAAGGCAGCCTGAACCTGCAGTTGACCGTCTCACCAGTCCAGGGAGAGCCTGTCTTAGAATGGCGGTGACAGCAGAAAGCAGAACAAGGAGAGAGAGAAATAAACCCAGAGATATTGTTGGTGCCCTTGAATTAAGCCAGTCCTGAAATTAACTCTTCTCCTAGAATTTCAGTTATAAGAGCCAACACATTTCTATTTGTGCCACAATAATTGGTGCTGTGTCTTCTGTCCTTTGCATCTGGAAGAGTCTCGATGACACAGCTCATCACCAACTCTCCTTCCTTCTCTTCCCTTCTGCCAAGTTGAACTTGATGCTGCTCCCAGGTTCTCTCCACATATTTCCCACAGAGTGTCATAGAGCAGTACAGAGCCCCAATCCAAGCAGTACAATCCTCTTCTACCCTAAGCTAATAGGAGAGGTGCTAATTAGGTGATTGTTCTTTGGTTGTCCACTGGTTCCTGGAGGCTCCTTATGTCTTTCATTGAACCACAGATCAAGGACTTTGTTATGCAGTGTCTGTCCTTTTAGACACATGACAATGATACCCTGACCTCAGGGGTAAGTGAAAAGCCCCCCCGCTTCATATCCCAAGCACCCAGGTCCATTCATGGAGGGGGATGGAAAGAGCACTGGAGTAAGGCATTGAGCCCCAAAGTTGTATCCTAGACACTCTGGGCTGGACACACGGGTCCTTGATCTCCCCCTGAGCTGGCTCCTGTGTGGTCCACTATGTCTACACCAGAGGAGTGTCTTGGGAAGAAGATTTTAATAATAACCCTCCTTGGCTGGGCTCGGTGGCTCAGCCTGTAGTCCTAGCACTTTGGGAGGCCAAGGTGAGTGGATTGCCTGAGCCCGCAGGTTTGAGACCAGCCTGAGCAACTTGGTCAGACCTCATCTCTACAATAAATCAAAAATTAGCTGGGCATGGTAGCACATGCCTGTAGTTCTGGCTACTTGGAAGGTGGAGGCAGAAGGATTGCCGGAGACCAGCAGGTCGACGCTGGGGTAGCCATGAGTGTGCCACTGCACTCCAGCCTGGGCAACAGAGTGAGATTCCAACTCAAAATAATAATAACAATTATAACTCTCCTTCTCCCAAAACCACTGGACTAGATGCTGTGTAGCCTCTCTCCACCTTCCAGCTCCGACAATGTGTGATCCTAGAATTCTCTGTCTTATTGTGTCCAGGTCAAAACGATTGGGCAGCCTGGTGTAATCAGGGGGACTCAGTTTAAGTACCAAATCCTACTCTCACTTCCTGGCCTCAGTTTTCTCATCTGTCTCATGGAGATAATAATGCCTCCATCCATGAAATCAAGCCAGCAGAGAATCTAGCATGATGCCTGGCTCATTCGTTGATTACATGTTCACTCTCCACAAAGACGAGAGCTCTCTAACTGTGGTAATTGTTCCATCACTGCAACTAAAGCTGGGGAGATGGTGGGGGGATCTCTCACAACACCAGCAACAGCCCTGAGACTCCCTGGCCTCAGGTGGGTGCACATAAGTCAGTTAAAGGTCCAGGACAGGAGTATATTATTCTAACCTCATCTTGGAACTCAGGCTGAAGAATAAATAGGTCTTCACAGCAATGAATCCAGGGATCTTAAAGAACTCACTGATGGAACTCATGGGTGTCGAAGGTCCTAGAATTTTGAGAAGGCAGCGAAGGCCAGTAAGTAACCCTCGTCTAACCTCGGCTTATCATCTGACTGTCCCTGGGCAAAATGCTTCCTGTCATGGGCCTCCCTTTCCTTTCTAAAAGGAGGGGCCTCAGGGACATTGAAGATTCTGTCTTCCCTACTCGCCATATTGAAGCTGAACTCACCACGGTCCCCTGAAATCAGCAGCGCTCTCGTTTTCCATCTAGGTAGATGGCATCACTATTCACCCGCACCCAAGCCACAGAACAGACTGCCATCCTTGCTCCTTGCTCCCCCTGCCCCCACAGACAGTCAGGTGGATTTTACCCCCTAAATGTGTCCTTGCTATGTCCAGTCCCCGCCATCCCTCTGCCGTTCCCCTGGCCCAGGCCACCCGAGTGCCTGCAAATCTTAACCTTCAGGCTCCCTCCCCCAGCCTTTGCCCCCTGACTTATTTTAGCCTGCTAGGGGCTGCTCTGACGAACAGCAACCCCATCTACTTCAAACTTCACTATGACACCACTTCCCCCACAGTGATACCCCGGATGCTTACCACGGGCTGCAGGAAAGGCCTTGTGTGGCCTGGCCTCCACCTTTCTATTAGGCTCAGTTCACAGTTCCTGCTCCCTCTCCCTCTGCCCTACTGCCACCTTGGCCTTCTCACAGTTCTGGGACTTGAGATGGTTCTTCCTGCCTCAGCAGTTCTGTGTCTGCTGCCCTCTGTCTGAGGCTAGAGTTTCCCCATTCCCCTGTTCCCCACCGTGTTCCGCTGGGTCTGAATTTCAATATCCTCTCAGCTGGGCTCGGTGGCTCACCACTGTATTCCCAGCACTTTGAGAGGTCAAGGTGGGAGGATGGCTTGAGCCTAGGAATTTGAGACAAGCCTAGGCAACATAATGACACCCCCATCTCTAGAAACACACACACACACACACACACACACACACACGAATTAGCTCGGCATGGTGGTGCATGTCTGTAGCCCCAGCTACACAGGAGGCTGAGTCAGAAGGATCTCCTGAGCCCAGGAGGCTGGGGCTGTAGTGAGCTATGATTGTACCACTCACTGTACTTCAGCCTGGGCAACAGAATGAGACCCACCTATAACTAACTAACTAACTAACTAACTAAATAAATAAATAAATAAATAACCAAAATGTCCCTTCATCAGGAATGCAATTCCTGAATAAATAAACAAATAAACAAACAAATAACTAAAATGTCTCTTCATCAAGAATGTCATTCCTGACCTTCCCTGACAAGGCAGCCCCTCCTGTTATGTCTATCCCCAGTGCTCTGTGCGTCACCGTGGTAACTTCGGCCACTGGTCGCGGCTCCTTCCAGGTCCATCATTCCCTCTAGCCTGTGAGCTCTAGGAGAGCAGGACTGCGTCAGGCCCATTTGGCACCGCAGGCTCAGCACCCTGGCCCAGCACTGCCTTCGCAGCATGTCCTTGTCTTTGAGGTGTGGCCGACAGAAATCATTTCCTTTTGCAGTTGAAGAATGACCAGCCAGCTGCGTGCCCAGCTCCTCTTGCGTTTATTGGAACCTGCTTACCCAGCACTGCATAAGGAGCTTACACGGGGATGACATTTAGGACGCCTACGACCTAATCCCAGGATTAGCCTGGGGCCATGGGGCTGGTGGGGCAGAGGGAGGGGAGAGGACAGGGTATGATGGGAGGGGCACTGAAGATCTGAGGGATGAAGGAACCCGTGGGTTGTTAAAGACGCTTCTGTTTGGCAGGGAGCTGCACAGTGGGTCTGGGATGTGGGTACATGAGTGTGTGTGTGTACGCACATTCTTGGCCTGGGGTGTGTGTACGTGTGTGTGTGAGAGAGAGAGGTACACTCACGGGTGTTGTGTGAATGGTGGGCGGAGGGAGGAGAGCTGAGCAGTTGGCATCAGGGTTTCTTTTCCTTTAGCCTATCCTTCACTTTTTGAGGCTCGAATTGGATCAGTCGCAGAATTTCCGTATTGGCCAGGGTCCCCTCAATGAATTCTTTCTCTGTAAGTTTATCTGTGCATTGGGAAAAACAAACAAACAAAAACAAAAACACCAGTCAGGACTGATAGCCAATCAAGCTGCAATGAGGCTGACATCCAGCCAGCATCCCCAGTATGAATGTATCTATTATGAAAATACTGATTACTCAGTGTTCCCGAGGGCACCCTCACCCCGGTCCAGACACCCAACTCCTCCCTTTGGACTTTACCATGAACCTGCCAGTAAAGGTTAATGACTGGCACTGCAGGGGGTTGCTAAGAGACCAATCTTGTGCTGTGTGTCTCTTCTGATGATGGAGATCCCTGCCTTGCTCGTTGTTAAATATTTAATAATTTATTTAACAATAAATAAGAATTATTATTATGTTCAATATCATCGCAAGTGTCAAGCCTCAAGTTCTGGGGGAACCTCTGGGGGCCTGAGCTAAGCAAAATGACCTGGGTGCCAGCTCCAGAGTCTCAGTTGAGAAGCAGGCATGATGTTCTCCCTGGGGAGTTGGGAGTTAGAGGGGAGTTCTGCAATGGAATGCACAGGGGAGCATGGCTTGCAGAGTGGTCTCTTTGGCCCCCACAGCACACAGGCAGCCCTGTGACTCCCAACTGACTATTCATCTGGGATTCCTTCCTACACATCCATCCCCACGTTCCCTGATCTGATCTACCTTCTCATTTGGGATCAGGACTGAGAGACAGCTTTGCTGCAGCCAGGCAAATATATACATATATATATATACTTTTTTTAACCAGGTGGTATTCATATTTATCCAGTTAAATGAGTGTTTCTGAGCCCAGATACCACCGTGCTTAGGGTCAAAGCCATTGCAGGGAGTAGAGTTGGGGTGTACAACAGATGAGAGAGAGAGAACTTTCCCCAGGGGAGAGAAATCTTCCCCCAGGAAACTTGATCTGGTAGGGAAGACATAGAAATAACTCCAGAATAAGACAGATGCTCCCTTCTACTCATGGGTGTATGCTCATAGTAACTGGCATATAATAGGTACTCGACAAAGCTTTGCTAAACTGAATTTGATTTCCACTGGTTTATACTCTGGGCCTTTTGATTAATCTTTTCTGGGTCAGGATCCAAGATGGTTCTCTGTACTAGTCTGGGTGGTAAAATTTGGGTTTTAAAGTCTGAACTGTTCCACCAGCCTCACACAGAACTTGAAACTTCCACTATCAGAGCCCAACTTTGCTGTGAGGCGTTGTTTACAAATAGGCTGTGTAAACACACACACACACATCACCTGCAGGAGTAACAAACACATCAGCCCTCTAACACCATCCCCTCTTGGGACGTTCACTTGGATCAGTTTTCAGATTAGCAAGCAGCAGGACACAGGACTCAACACATGAACAGACCCCGAGTGACGTACGGAGGGAATTAAAGAGCCAGTGGGGTGAAGTGCCAAAGGAGGGCATCTTGAGCTGCCAGGGTCAAATGAGGAGAGGGTGCTCAAAGGAGCAGTGCCAATCAGGATCGGACTAGGGTAAGGCCAGTGAAGTGCGTGGGCATAGTATTTTAGGAGGCGCTCACTTTCAGGTCATGTGACTTCAGTGTTGGCCCCTGCTGACCCTGATGTCCATTCCTCACTTAGACCCTTCAGGTGGCTCTGGAAATGCATTACAAAATGAGGTGTCCCCAGTCCTGCCTGGGCACTGTGACTCAGAGGAGTAAAATTTGCTGTGGTCCCCAGGAAACAGCCCAAGCCTATAAAATCAGAAGCAATGAAGGAAAAAAAAAAGTCACCATCATCTTTCTTTCCAAAGAATTTCCAGATCTTCTCAGCTCGCTTTTCGGGTGTGTTTTCATCATCTGCAAGGTACTTCACATCCTCAGGATTGATCATTTTGAAAATAGCCTGTACCAAATCAAGAGAAAGAACTTGTTAGAAGGAAACATAAGGGGCTGGCAATGCAGGGAAAATGCACAAAAATACATTACACCATACACAAAAATCCACTCAAAAGGGATTAAAGACTTAAACATAAGTCCCAAGACTTTAAAAATCCCAGAAGAAAACACAGGAAGAAAGCTTCTTGACACTGGTTTTGATAGTGATCTTTTGGATAGGACATGGAAAACACAGGCAATAAAAGCAAAACCGTATAAGTGGAATTACATCAAACTAAAGAGCTTCTGCACAAGCAGAGGAAACAACAAAATGAAAAAGGAGCTCATGGGAAGGGGGAAAAATTTTGCAAACCATACATCTGATAAAAGGTTAATGTCCAAGATGTATGAGGAACTCAATAGCAAAAGAACAAATAACCCCATGGAAACACAGGCAAAGGACCTGCAAACACATTTCTCCAAAGAAGGCATACAAATGGCCAATAGGGACATGAAAAGGTGCTCAGCATCATGAATCATCAGAGAAATGTAGATCAAAACCACAACAAGCCATCACCTCACACCTGTTAGACTGGCTGTCATACAAAAGACAAGAGATAACAGGTGTTGGAACAGGTGTAGGGAAAAGGGAACCTTGGCACACTGTTGGTGGGAATGTAAATTGGCACAGCCATTATGGAAAACACATGGGGACTTTGGGTCACCTCCATCACAGCATACCTCTCTCAGTGCCCAGACAGTCTAGGGGATCACGCGTCCTCTAACGCAGTGGTTTTAACAAGATGCTTAGCTTCCCCACCTGATCTACTGATTCAGAATTCTTGGGGGAAGCCAGGTGGGGTGGCTCATGCCTGAAATCCCAACACTTTGGGAAGTTAAGGAAAAAGGATTGCTTGAGCCCCAGAGACCAGCCTAGGCAACATGATAAGACCTTGTCTCTATTTTTAAAAAAAGTTAGACAGGCATGGTGGCATGTGCTGTAGTCCCAGTTTCTTGGGAGGCTGAGGTGGAAGGATCTCTTGAGCCCAGGAGATGGAGGCTGTGGTAAGGAAGCCATGACCATGCCACTGCAGTCCAGCCTGGACAACACAGTGAGATACTGACCAAAAAAAAAAAAAAAAAAAAAATCCTGGTGGTGGGGCCTGGGCATTTGTATTTTTAAGATCCTAATAAGGGACAGGGAATGTGGGGAAGGGGCAAAAAAGGCTTTCACTTCTTATTTTGCACCTTTCTGTATTTTTAAAATTTTCTGACCATGTAGACATATGACTTTCATTTATTACAAAATTGAAAGTAAGGACAGCCTTCCTGACAAAAATCCCATGGCAGCCCTGAGGTTAGAGTTTGAGAATCACTACCTCAGACCCTACTGTCGAGAGGTTTTAGAATAGTAAGCATCTTCTTCCAGGTCGATAACGTGGTGTAACGTGGTTGCCCAGCTGGACTGCCTTGTGGAAATAATGGCTAACATTTGTTGAGCACTTAATATATGTCACTTTTCTAAACATTTTTACACTTGATCTTCACAATACCCTTATGATGTAGGTATTATTGGTCCCATTTTACAGATGAAGAAACTGAGACAACCAACTTGCAGAGAGTCACCTAGCTAGAGGTAGAAAAGCAAAGATTCTAAACCAGGCTGTTTGGTACTAGAACTGGCATCCTTGGGTTATGTCATAGACTGCTCACCTTCTTATCACTGAATTGCCTTGAAGAACATTGGATGAGGCTGGAAAGAGGGAGGAGGCATCAACAAGAACTTCCCAAAGGTCTTCCCAGCGCACAGGAAGCCCCTGTTTTAACCTGCTCAGGGAGGGAGTCAGAGAAAAGCTTAGCTTTGGGCTCAAGGATCCTTCTCACCTCCCTCTCCTCTTTAATAAAGAAGCCGGGTGTGCAACGCTAGACTTGGGAAACCAGGAAAAGCTACAAGGTAGCTCCGTGCACTCTTCCAGTTCCAAGTTTCTAGGATTCTATGAGCTCATGAACATGAGAGCTGGCCAGGCCCAGAGGGGACACTCAAGGCATTGGGGCAGGCTAGGAGTGCAGGCCAGAGCCTTCTGCCTCCCTGGAGACATCTGAGAGCAGGAAGGCAGGGGCAGTGAAACCTGTGAAATTAGCTGGGAGGGAAGGTCAACAACTTTGAGAAGTCCCTGTCAGCTCCCTGGTGCTATAACAAAAAGAACAAGGAGATCAAACCCAGACGCTCAGGGCAGCAGTCTCTCTGGCAGCACTTAGAGCTCCAAGGTGGAGCAAATGGAGGTGGCTCTGGTAACGCCTATCTCTCTGTCCTGAGCTGTGGGCATCTTGTGCAGACATATTGGCTAAATGCTGGGAGTGACGGACTGCCTGCCCAACCTACTTTCAATGCTTGGAGAGAGGGAAAGTAGGAGGGACAGACCTTTAGGGCCATGGGAAAGGCTGCAAAAATCATTGAATTTTCACCATGGGCCCAGTGAGGTTACATGGTTTTCCCACGGTGACACAGCTAGTAGGTGTCAAAGCTGGGACTAGAACACTTGACTTCTGAATCCTAGGCCAGTTCTCTGCCCATGGCCTTGTGATCTGGTGAACAGCAGAGCCCTCTGCCACCTTGCACAGCCTCAACTGTTGATGCCCTTTTCCCTCCATCTCTTTCCTTTCTTCTTTTTCTTCTCTTTCTTCTTTTTTTAGCTGGAATCTCATCACTCTGTTGGCCAGGATGGAGTGCAATGGCATGATCATGGCTCACCCAAGCCTCAACCTCCTGGGTTCAGGCAATCCTCCCACCAGTCTTCCAAGTAGCTAGGACTTATAGGCATGCGCCACCATGCCCAGCTAATGTTTAATTTTTTTGTAGAGACAATGTCTTGCTATGTTGCCCAAGCTGGTCTTGAACTCCTAGGCTCAAGTAATCCTCTCACATCGGCCCACCAAGGTGCTAGGATTATAGGTGTGAGCTATTGCACCTGGCCTCTTTCCTTTCCTTCTGTCTCTCCTTCTTTCCTTTTCCTCCCTCCTTTTTTTCTTCCATCCTCCTTCCCGCCTATCTTCCCTCTTTCCTTCCCTCCTTACCCTTTCTTCTCCTTCCTCTTTTTATTCAAGAAGCACCAACTTGTCTTCTGGGCCCGGCATCCTTAACATAGCTCTGAAGACTTGGTCCCTATCCCAGGCCACGCAGAGACCCCACAGCCAGCTCGGGCAACCTTGCTCTGCAGGCTATGCCAAGATAACAATGAGAGTGACACACGCCTACTCTTGACAGGAGGCCCAAGCTGAGCACTGAGGATAAGCCCATGACCACAAGCTGTATGCTTTGCTATTTTATTCACAATTTCTCCCAATAAGAATGGAAGAACTCTGAAAATGAAAGCACCATTACAAATGCACAATAATTATATAAAATATAAGCAACATTCCCCTTAGTCTCAGGAACGGAATTAGAAAAACAAAGCACATGACATGAGGTGGGGACATTTTTAAAGAATAAGTAAAAAAACATTAAATGAAGGAAACTAGAACTGGTCTAATAGGAAAGAAGTGGAAACACCCTAATGTCAAAATATACAGAAATGTTAAAAAAAACTTATAGCATTTCCAAAAGATAGAATTCTAGGCAGTTATTAATGTTTAAAAAAATATGAAAAACACTCATGATAAAAGGGTCGCTGAAAAATCTATGATAAAAATAATATGTGAATATGTCATAGCTCTAAAATTGCTTGAGGTTACATAGATAAAAGACTGAAAAAGGTATACACCCCTTTGCTAAGAGAAGTTTTCTCTGGATGTGGGAATTAAAGGTAATTTTTATTTTCTCTTATATAAAATTCTAAATTTCATGAATCGCTTACATATTAGATAAAAATGACTTTCAAGGCACCTAAGATAATTACAACAAAGGGCCTGGCAGGAGGGCAAGAAGGACAGAGGAAAACATGTGTTGGAAAGCGGGTAGAAGGGTGTGTTCTCTCAGGGAAGCCATGAGGAGCCGAGGATTCAGTGAGCAAACTTAGATCATGAGACAGACAAGAAGCTGAGGCTCACGGGTGCGGTGACCTGCCCGATGTTAGGGAGAACATTAGGACTAGCTCGTGCCCCCCAACTCTGATCTCTTTCTACTTTATGTTTGAAGCATATTGTATGTTTACAATTAATAATGACCACATTTGAATGTGTGCCGCTGAAAATTTTGAAGAACCTTATAATAAAGGAAGGAGGGAAGGAAACAAAAACTGTAAATACAGTCATGCCCACTTCAAGTTGGGAATACGTTCTGAGAAATGTATCATCAAGCGAGTTCACTGTGCGAACTTCACAGGGTACTCATATAAACCAAGATGGTACTGCCTACTATGCACCCAGGCTGTATGGTCTAGTCTATCACTCCTAGGCTACAAACCTGTGCAGCATGTGACTTTACTGAAAACTGTAGGCAGTTGTAACACAATGGAAGGGATTTTGTATCTAAACATAGAAACCATACTGCAAACATATGGCATAAAAGATAAAAAATGGTACCCCTCTACAGGGTCCTTACCATGAACGGAGTTTGCGGGACTACAATTGTTCTGGATGAGTGAGTGAGTGAGTGAGTGGTGAGCGAATGTGAAGGCCTGAGACATTCCTGTGTACTACTATAGACTTTATAGATACTGGACACTTAGAATACACAAAATCTAGCCGGGCTCGGTGGCTCAGCCTGTAATCTCGCGCTTTGGGAGGCTGAGGTGAGTGGATTGCCTGAGCCCGTGGGTTCGAGACCCACCTGGGCAACTTGGCGAGACCTCATCTCTACAATAAATCAAAAAATTAGCCCGGTGTGGTAGCGCACGCCTGTAGTTCCAGCTACTGGAAGGCTGAGGCAGAAGGATCACCGGAGCCCAGCAGGTCGAGGCTGCAGTGGCCGGAAGCGGCCACTGCACTCCAGTCTGGGTGACAGAGTGAGACTCCAACTCAAAAAAAAAAAAAAAGAATACACTAAATCTGTTTTTAAAAATAAAGTAACTGCCCTATGACATCACTATGAATTTTTTAGCTCCACTACAATTTTATGGGACCACCATGTGTTCCGCTATTGCCCAAAACAGCATCATGCGGCACACGATTGTATTAGGAAACACCCAGATTCTTCTGTAAAAAGAAAATGAAGCTGTGGGCATGTACCTAGCTCTCTACTAATGCCGACATCTTGGAGATCCTTTTTTACCATGCTCTCAGGGCTGATGGCCTGAAACTACCCCCGCCACTCCGCTCCTTCTGCCTAGCAGCAGGGTGTCCTGGGCGCCAGTGACCCTGGTCCTACCCAGCCCGAAGGGGAGAGGACAGAGACTGACCATGACGATCTCAAGCACTTCGTTCTTGCTGATGGTTCCGTTGCCATCCACGTCGTAGAGGGAGAAGGCCCACTCCAGCTTCTGGGTGGTCTTCCCTGCACTGGTCATGTGCAGGGCGATGACATACTCCTTGAAGTCCAGGGTGCCATCACTGTTGGCATCGAAGCTGCGGAACACATGCTGGGCGTAGGCCTTGGGGTCGGCGTCGGGGAAGAACTTGGCATAGATGCCCTGGAACTGCTGCTGGGTGATGCGGCCGCTGGGGCACTCCTTCAGGAAGGTCTGGTACCAGGTGCACAGCTCCTCCTCTGAGAACTTGGTGTTCAGCTGCAGCTCCTCCAGGATCTCCTTGGACAGGGCCCCGCTTCTGCTGTTCCCCATGGGTGAGGAAGAGTGGGCAGCGGCTGGGCCGTCGCTGGGTGGGTGGGATGTGTGAGGTCCCCTGGCTGCTAGGGCTCAGTGCTGGTGTGAGATGGAGACGGAGATGCTGGCGTATTAGGAGGATTTGCGACCAGTTCTTCCCAGTCCTTGGAGGGAGGAGGAGCCGGGGAGCTTTGTGTGCGTGTGTCGGGGGTGGGGGGAGGGCTCCCAGAATTCTACTGAGATTAAAATAAAGAGCCGAGGACAGGCGGTCAATTCATCTTGGCCTCCTGGGAAGATACTGGAATGACAGGACAGAAGATTGGAACCTTCAGAGCTGAAGCCTTGGGCCAAGGTCTCCCCAGCCCAAGCCCCAGCCTTCTGAGGGCACAAATGTTCCATTTGTCTTCTGCACTAACTCTTGGGGCAAGACTATCTTCTCACATTGAGCCTTAGAATGCAGTGGTTAGGGACACAAGCTCTCAAGCCAGCCCACGTTCAAATCCCAGCATGGCCACTTAACCAGCTGTGTGTTCCCTGACACGTTTCTCCTCCATCTGCCT
This sequence comes from Tarsius wallacei, assembly GCA_963574415.1. Classification (NCBI taxonomy): domain Eukaryota; kingdom Metazoa; phylum Chordata; class Mammalia; order Primates; family Tarsiidae; genus Tarsius; species Tarsius wallacei. Next base: position 64,565 of record CAUYQG010066997.1, on the reverse strand, counting down.
GGGGCACTCGTCTCCTAATCTTTCACCTCAGTCATGTCGCTGCTTAAATGTCACCTTCTCAGCAAGGCCAATACTGACCACTCTATTTACAATAACACAACCCTCGCCGCCATCGGCAGGCCCCAATCTGTGTCCTCAACAGAATAAAACCTCCGTGAAGGAGGTGATTTTGTCTGTGTCATTCCCGATGGCATCTCCATTGCCAGAATAGTAGTCTGACAGCTTGGGTCCTCACCCTCAGTAAATATTTCTTGAACGAATGGGCATAATAGCGTTGAACTCATTGTCATCGGGAGGCTGAAATGAGTTAACATGTGTAACAGTCTCAGAATAGAACCTGGCACATAATTAAGGCTAAATGCATGTGAGTTTTTGTTATTATTCATTAACAACAGGGATCCAAAGATAAACTGCCTGCAGGGGCCAGCAGGTAGACCAAGGGAGTGAGGCAGGTGGGCTGGAAACCGCAGGGAGAAGTGAGGTCTGTAGAACACACAGAGGAACTTCTGGTGAATGTGGTCACAGGAGATGGTGGGATTTTTCAGTTATCCAAGAGAAATTCGGAAATAGAGTTTTAGATGCAATTTTCACACTTATTTATTTATAACTTTATTATAGAGATGTGGGGTACACGTCAGGATTAGGTACATAAGTAGCCTATGGGCAGGTGAAGTTTGAGCCTCCATCTGGTCCTCACTTCCCCTGGCTTGGGACTAGGCACCCTTTGTGTTGTTATGTGCCCCACGCCCTTGGCAGTGTCCCGTGACAGCCGATGCCTCCCTTGGGCTATTGTAATTGATGTTCAGGACCCACTTATGAGTAAGAACATGTGACATTTGATTCTTTGTTTCTGTGATAGATCACGAACATTTTCACACTTTTAAACATTGGCAATTCAAAATTTAAAAAAAAGATGGTGTAGGACAAACACAATATATCTGTGGCTCAGTGGCAGCCTGCAGGGTGTCTGTTTGCAGTCCAACATGGTGCCATGAGTGAGTGGGCGATAACACGTTTGCCAAGTGAGTGACTAGAGGAATAAACGAATGGCTGGAGACTGGGAAGTATGCAGAGACAGGTCTTGCATTCCCACCGTTAGCTCAGGTACGAGTCTAGAACATGAGGAAGAGCCCTAGTGAGTATGCTATACACCTGAATTCCTGCCACCCCTAGGGAGAACAGCGCCCTTTGCTTAGGCAAGCAGAATGTGGGAGGACAACACAGTCCCCGAACCACAGCATTGCCACCAGGGATGGGAGAGCTGCCTCTCTTTGCCCAGGGATGGGAATTACGAAGAAGAAAGCTCACAGTCTCCAGGCAGGTCAGCTGGGGTTTGGATCCTATTTCCTACCAGGCTAGCAGCAGGGGAAAGGCAGGCCCCACAGCCAGGCCCACCTGATGTTGCTCAGGAAGGACCAAGAGGTTCAAGCACCTAGGTGCTGACCCATCCCTCCCAGCCCCTCTGCCTCCCTGTCCACTGTTATTTCGTTGTTTCTCTTCCCTTCCTTTCCCTTCCCTTCCCTTCTTTTTTAAGAGATGAGGTCTTGTTATGTTGCCCAAGCTGGTCTCAAACTCTTGGGCTCAAGCAATCCTCCTGCTTCGGTCTCCCCAAGTACTGGGATTACAGGTGTGAGGCACCACATCTGGCTGTTCCAGTGTCTCTCAGGAAACCTTAATGTTACGAGGGTGTGCGTGTGTGTAAACTTCCTGATTTCCCCATCAGTTTGTGAGAGTGTTATTTCTTTAAAAGAGTCCTTTCTCTTCTTCTAGACTTTCACTCTCCTGTTGCAGGCAGTTGTTCTTAAGAGCAGTCATACACAGGATAGGAAACAAACCAAGCAAGCAAGCCCAGGACACACCCTGGAATCACATTCCCTTCCAGAGCTTCCTTGCAGCCCTGATGCATCCTGGGGGACAGAAAGAGAGTGGAGCCAGAGGCCTCAGCCCCTTGCTCTGACACATGAGTGGGAGGTGGCTAGAAGTGCTTCCTGGGTCGCCACTGGGTCGCAGACCCATCCACAGCAAGGCTGATGCTACAGGTGAGACACAGAGGCTCCAAAAGGCACGCGTCACACGGCTGCTAAATGGTAGTGCCAGGAGAAAGGAAAGCCCAGGGCTTCCAGGCTCCAGCTCAGGGCGCGTCTCTCCACATTCCAGTTTCTTCCTTTCTCAAGGAGTCCCCAGCTGAGAAGCCAAGAACCTCCATGTCCGTAGGTGAGGAAGTGGAGGTACCAGGACAGCGAAAGAGGCCCTGGTCCGGGAGACACGTGTCCCTGGGTTAGGAGGCAGCACTAGAGCCTGCCAGTCTCTTCTGCCCTTTCCAGGGGCAAGAAGGAAGGAGCTGGACCTGGGTCGGGTCAGAAGAAGTCTGGTACAGTCCACATTCTCCAGGTTGCTGTGCCCAGGAGGGCCCCGCAGGAAGGGATTGCAGGCAGCTGTGTTGATGCTGCTGAGAGTGAGGGGTCATGACCTGGAGGTTTGTTTGAAAACCTGTATAAACATCTTCTATCAGAGAGAGAGTTTATGCCAAACAAGTTGTTGGAGATGATGTATTGTGAATGGATTTGTTAAGTCTGAGCTGGGGCCATAAACTCTCCTGAATGTTGGGGAGAAGGTCTTGCCTCCAGGCAGAGAATCTCAGCTTGTGTCTCATCCTCTCAGCCTTGCCTGAACTGAAAGGGGCTGATGCTTCCCAGAGGCTGGCCTTGTCCCCTCCAGCAGGAGCTCCATCTTGGCTGGTAGCTGGGGCCTAGACCTCACCCCTTCTCCATTCCTCTACCTCTCCTGCTACGAGCTGAAGGCCAGGATGACCCCTTGGCCTGGAGCCAACATCTGCAGAGGAGCCTGCATTGACAGAGAAAAGGGAGGTATGGAGGTGACGGGGAAGTCAGAGAATGGGGAAGAACCCTCCTCCCGCAGCTGTTTCTGTCACAGAAAATGGCAATCCATCCTTTGGGTTGCTCAGACTGAAATCCTTGGTGTCACCCTCTTGCTGTCACAGCTCACTCCAATCTGTCCAGAAATCACCTTGGCTGTATCTCCAAAGTGCACCAGAGTCTGACCAGTCTCCCAGCCTCCACTGCACCCACTTCCTGCAGGCAGGGTCACCTCTCCCTCCTAACAGGCCTCCCTGCCTCTGCTCTTGCTCCCCTAAAGCACAGAGCCCCACAGCCACCAAGTCAGACTATGCATGATGGCTGCCTGACTCCTTCAGAGTCAAAGTCAAAGACCCGTGACTGAAAGCACCGGCCCTGCCCCACCGTTTCTAGGAGGCCATCTGCTCTCTCCTCCTTACTCCCTCAGCTCCAGACACATTGGCCTCAAACATCTGGGTGTCCCTTCTGCCTGGAACATTTTTCCCCAGTAACCTGCCAGGTCTCCTTGTCTTTGATCAAATGTTACCTGCTCAGCAAGGCCACTCCAACGACTCTATTGAATACCGTGACTTGCCTGTCCTCACCATGCCATTTCTTTTTTCATGACACACAACATCAACCAGACCCACAGAGCATAATGCAGTTGCTAGGTCTATTATTTTTGTCTGTCTCTCCCTGCTAGAACATAAGCTCCCTGAGAGCAGGGCTCTGTTTCATTCACTGATGTGTTTCCAGTAACGGGAGCAGTGTCTGGCATATAATAGATGCTCAAGGATTAGTGAATGAATAAACAAACAAATGAATGAGAAAAGAAACAATTGTCAGGAGCCCCAAAGGTGGAAGAGGCTGGGACCAGCAGCATAATATCCATCTGGGCATCAACGTCCGGGTGTCCTTTGTCTCTCTGCTAAGTCATCAGGAGTAAAATTGCCATCAGTCCTGAAAGCCTGAGAGGATTGCTGAGACCAGTCATACAAAGGAGAATGTGACAGCCCTCCAGGAAGAAGGGTCGCCCAGCGGGACCCAGTGTCTCGGGACAGTTTATTTTACGTGGGATAAATCTAAGCATCTCAAGAGTACACACAGAGCCGAAGGAAAAAACAAGATAGGATTTAACTTCTGGAAAACTCTTTATAGTAATGCAGGACAATTATATATAGCAAACGCCTTCAAAATTTAAACTCTTTAAACATTTAATTCTTTAGCATTAATACACACAAATGCTATTACGGGGGACCAGGAGGGGTTGGGAGTAGGGAAGGGTGGGTTACAGCCTCCACTGGGATCAGAGTTTCAACAGTGTTACTTATAAATTATATTACATTGATTTTATTTACTGATCTAGGCAGCCAGAGGATGGAAGGATATACAATGTGGAGTAAACACATTCATACCGGGGTGAGGAATGCTGGCAGGAGACACAGCTTTTTAACATTAAAAATGTATAAAGTATTTAGCAAAAGTTACAGAAAACAGACCAAACAAGCAAGTTTATTTTGTTAGAAAATTCCACTTTCATAGGGTTTGCTAATGTGCTTGTGTCTATGAAGAGGATGCTTCTGGTCATCTCCTTCCTAAGGGAAGGGAAGAGATGCAAATTTGGGGCCCCTGTCACCAAGGATGGCTGATGTCCCTTTGAATGTCTGTCCTTGGGTCCACACAGCTGCCTGGAACCCACAATTCCTGAGAGCCAGTCTGCTGCAGGGGAGTCTAGGGGACTACAGAGAGGTCCCGGCCAGGGGATGTGACAGACTTATCTTCAGGTTATGGGACAAAGGAGGCAGCAGAGCAGGGCCAGTCCTATGCACAACAGGCTTTCCCTCTTGGTCTCCCCGTCACACCATCCCCATGAGAGGCACCTGTGTGCCCTGACCTGTGTGTTCCACCACGGCTATCCCATCAGAAATTTCCCTCAGACACAAAGGAACAACGTCCCCAACACCACACAGAGTCTCTCCAAAGGTCATTGTCCTGACCCCACCCAGCTCCAGATACATTTCCCAACTAAGGCTCAGGACAGCCACACCCCTGCATCTAGAAAGTTGGGAGAATCAGAGTGTTGTTTCTTGTTCTCCATCTGCCCTATTCTCACCCTAACCTACTGCAACAGGGTTTGGTCCTTTACCTTCAGGAAAGCCCCAGCAGATAGAATACTCCTGTGGGAGAGATACTGAAAGCCCTCCCTGGCAAGACTCAGTACAGTAGAATCCTGGTAGCATAGACCCTTGCTACCCACCTTGGGACCCTGGGGGCTCAGTCTTCCTGACCCTAATCTTCATCTGGCCTGGATGCAGGAACATCTCTGGTTCACTTGGAGAGGCGCCCGACTGCCTTCAAGGCTCACCTTTCACTGAGCAGGGCATGAACAAGACATAGCTTAGAGGAGCATTTACCTTGGAAGTCACACCTATAGCCTGGCTGGGTTTGGTCCTATTTCTGCCATCACCCAGTGGCATGTAGGCACAGGCCAGGCTCAGTGTGACCACCAGCTGAGTAAGACTCCAGCAACCTCAAGGACCCGGTGGGAGATGGCTCCGTCTCCATGCCTGTCCTGGCTCCTGGGGAGTAGACTCCAGAATATACTAAAAAAAACACTGGACAAGACCCAAAAGGCAATGACTTACTGCTTTCTTCAGGGGTCCTAGGAGGAACTACCTCATTTTTAACAGCTCATGAAACTCTCAATTTTAGCTCCATTTGAGTATAAACAGAGAAGCGCTAGGGTATCTCTTGCATGAGGATTTTAGGCAACTCTCTGCACAACTGTGCAGATGAGACCCAGATGGGGCATGACTATGAGTACAGGGTACAAAACTGGAAATGAGAAGGGGAGGAGATTGATGCAGGCAGTGGAGACCTGAAACACCATCTAGAACAAATACTCTCAATTTGTGGATGAACCAGCAGATCCAGGAAAGGGTCATGATGAGCCCAAGGGCAGCCCCAACTTTCTTGTCCAAGGTGTGTCCACCTGCATTCATAATCCCTGACACTCAATAGATGCCAAGAACTGTGCAGATTGAAGAGAGAGATTGCTGCAAGTTTCAGGATGCAGCAGAAGGGGGTGGCAACAGAATCCCTGCCTGCCCCTTCCCCTCCTGTTCCTGCCTGCTTTCTGTACATCACAAACCAAACGTGAACCCAAAAGGTGTGTGTGGCCCCCAAGAGCCCCTTGTGAGCACAGCTGGTATTTGAAGGAGGAGGTTTGGGAGCTGTAGGAAGCAGCAAGCTGAGAGTGGTCGTGCAAACAAGTTGAAGACCCCAGGCCAGGAACTTCCAGGGCTTATTTTAAAAATGAGGAAGTGGAGTGGTATACCCATGCAACGGAAGATTCCTAGGCAAGGAAAAGGGACAACCTACTGACACAAACATCATGAGTGACTCAAAGCATTAAGCGGAGTGAAAGAAGCCAGACTCAAAAGGCTATGTCAGGGTGACTCCATTTATAGGACAGTCTAGAAACGGCAAAACTAGAGGGTCAGAAAATCAATTAGGACTGCCAGGGGAAGGGGGAGGAGGGAATTCACTATGAAGGGGCAGGAAGTAATCTTTGGAGTTGATCTTGTTGGTGGTTACAATAAATTTTTTACAATTCACAGAACTGTGTACGTCCAGAGAATTTCACTGTCACTTATAACTCAATAAGCCAGGAAAAAGGTGGTGGCAGGGGGCCTTGTAAGTGTGGAAAGGACTATGGGAATAAGATGGTGTCCAGGCTAAGCACGCAGGATGTTGATTTGTACCCCACTTAACATTTATAAATTGCTTTCCCCTACCTACATCATCACGAACAGGTCTTCAGTCTCCTGTTTAAACTCTCCTTGTCAAGGATACTCATAGCTGGAAGTAAAATCACCTAAACAAGCCAAGGTCTTTGATGTCCTTTGAATTTTATGACTTGTATTCCCGAGAAGGGACTTGGGCTTGTTAAGATTTCCACGCACCCATCCACTAATCTAGTAATTGACTAGTTTTCACCAAGGTTATAGAAACAAACCCCTGGTTCGTGAATTTGTACAATGTTTCTGGTTGCTTGGCCATTAATCAGCCCTGACAGGTGGAGAAGTGTCTCCCTCTGCAGAAATTCTCCTTGGTCAACAAGGTGTTGAGTGGAGGTAGAGAGGAGGTCCAAGGTGGTCCCATTGACAGAACCCCAGGGCCACTGTCCACGTGGCTCAAGTCAACTGCTGCAGCACGGATTGAGAACACTAGAAAAAAGAGGGTAACAAGCGACTCTTCCTGGAGGTTGTCATGGCAACCAACTCCCTTTGAACACTATTTGTCTTAGAGATTTTTTTTTTTTTTTTTAAATCAGGCTTTCACAGATCAATCTTGTGCATCAGCGTCTCCCAGGTGAAGGCAAGTAGAAGGGGATGTGCCTTGTTCTCAGAAACTGACCATCCATTGAGATGCTCTCACGGATAGCCCAGACTCACCCACCCTGAATAAACCCAGCCACATCCTCTTCTAACCTAAGCACCCAAATCTAAAACAAAACCCAAATAGTGTGCTTGCTACTCCAAACTGTACTTTTAGATTTTTCTCAACTTCATCCTAATCTTGATTTCACCCAGAGGGGAGCCCCTGCTAATAGGGACAGGGTGCCTTCTCTTAATTTATGGGCCATTTCACAGCACTCACTAGCTATCCTTGAGCTTCACTCTTCTTATCTGTAAAGTGAGGAATTATTTAAGACAAACAAGAAATTTCTGACACTGGAGTTGGATATGGGCTGTGATGGTCTGGTGACCAGGTGATTAAATCTTCTTGCTGTCTGTCTTCTACCCACCAGGCAAATGCCTCATGGTGGTAGTTTATGTAATTTTTAAATCCAAGAAGATTAAATGTGGAAAAGGTGCAACGCTCTTACTCTCCAGAAAGGTCTACACATCCCTCTGTCTACATGGAGAATGGGGCTGGAGGGAATGCCTGTCTATACACAACTACAACCTACTACTCAGCACAATGCCTGGCTTATCCAATGCATTTGTTGAATAAATGAGCGAGTGAATGAATGGACACAGATTAATCAGCACAACAGACAGTATCTCTGAAAACCTTAATTCTGCAGTGAGTACCTACCTATATGTGAGTGCCAAGACTGCTAACCGATAAGGCCCCTGGGGAAAAGACAAGTCTATTCAAAATGAGAGATTATGGGCTTCCCCAAATGACAGGGCCATAGCTTGTCTTCAGAAAGATCTTAGCACATTACTTGGCTTTAACTAAATATTCTTGATGAATGAATAACAGAAGGAAGAAAAAAAGAAGCAGGCTAAGAAGCTAAAGAGAAGGTGAGGGGATGAGGGAGAAATAATGACCTCAGAAAATGGATGGGCCCAGACCGGGCTGACTTTGGCTACCCTGGAAGATATAAGAGAGTTCACTTCATCCCAGGGCTGAACAGAGGACTCTGAAATCCTCAGACAGGAATGAGAAGACAAAGTCATGAGCCATATTGCACTCAAAATACCTGTTAATAACAAGGCAACTGGCTTTGAATGCTTGAAAGTTGTCCACAAATTAGTTTACTAAGCCACAAAGCAATTACCACTAGCACCCGTTTTTAATAAAGAAACCAAGAAATAGTATTCAAAAATTGGTAGCTGGTGTCACGGCCCAAGCCCAGATCCAGAAGGAGTGGTTCTTCATCCCACGGGCAGATCCCTCCTGTGCCCTTCATGTTGGTGAAGGCCTTTGGGCTAGCCTTTTTTGGTGTGATGTTTCAATAAGAATAGAAAAGCGTGACAAAGTTTGGTTTACTTTAGTATATTAGGCATATTACTAACATAAACTATGAGAAAGCAATTCTGACCCAAGGAAAAAGTGCCAAAAGATTCAGAATTAGTAAGTTATCAGTTACTCGCACAGAAGACTGACAGAAAGACCAGCCAATTGTGCTTGTAGAATTCTGCCCTCGTGAGTCACATCCAAAGTAATCAATGGAAAAGACGAAGAAAGATAGATTTCTAGCACATGGGCCCCTGGCTAGAATGTGTCCCTCACTTGCTCCTCTCCCAGCCCCCCAGGCTGATTCTCTAGACTGACATGGTGGAGAACGTGTGTGCTGTAGTGGAGAAAGTGATAAGCCAGACCTAATGGCAGTGCTGAAAGCTTCCCAAGTCACATTCGGACCAGGCTTTTCCAGGGATCGGAAGATGAAGAGAGGGGAAGGAGATGCCAAGTGAGGGATCGGTGCAGGGCTTGAACATGCAGAAGGAGTTGGAAGCCAAGGTGGCGGGACACTCCTGGAAGGTGGCAACATACTGTGGCTGTGAGTCTGTGATGCCCGTCTAGCACCTGCCAGTGAGAGAAAACTATAAAGGGACAGCAGTCCTAGCCCCAGTGTGCACTAGCAGATAGGGCCTTCTGGGCGATGACAAAGACTTGCCCTGACCTGCCTCCCTTGTGGGACTGATCCAGCCCCATTAAGAGCCCTCAGTGGGTAGCCTTGGGGAGCGGGGGCCAGGACAGCCCATCAGTGCAGAGGACATCTTGGCGAACAGGCCCCAGCTGGCTGACCTCTGAGATAAGCTGGTCGTTTCCACCCCTGAAGCCTCTGGACAAGCTAGATGAGGTCTTGATAGCTGAGAACTTTGAAAAGCTTCCTCTAATGACACTGGGAAGGGGTAGCAAGGTGAGGGTGGGGGTGAGGGTGAGGGGGCTTCCCTGAGGAAGCAGCTGAGGGAGGGGTGGATTGGCATTTTCAGAGGACACTACAGATGATGCCTGATCTGATAGGAGACATGATTTCATGCTCCCACTTGGGGCTAATTTGCCAAATGAGGTAGTTCCATCCTGACCTCTCCAGGCAGGGCTGGTCTGGGAAGACAGGAGCCAGGCCTTCCTCCCAAGACTTCTGGTGATGAGTAATGGCTGAGAAGAGTCAGATGTGGACTCTCAGAATACAACGGAGGGGAAAAAATAAAGAGGAAGGGCTGCAGAGGATTCTGGGTACACCTGGGAGCTGAATGGTACTTTTTGTCCATTGATTCTGACCCTGACACCTGCCTTTGAGACAGAGATCTCCCTCCTCTGACCCTCCAAAGCCCTGGAGATAAGGGAACCAGCTGGAAAAAGGACCTTGGGGCTTCCAGGGACACAAGTGTATGATGGTAACCCCTACAAAGCTCAGCAGGGACCACAAAGTTCCAGCCTGTTTGTTCTCAGAGCAGCAAGCATGGCATGAGAGCTGGGGGGCTTCAGCCTTGAAGACAAGGGCAGGGCTGTGGGTCCGTCTTCTTAGCCTGGGAATACTGGGGAGCCCCCAGCTGGACTGTCCAGGTCACCCTTCTGGAATCACCAGCTCTCTCCCCTCTCCTCGGTGGACTAAGAGAGTGGGCGAGGGGTAGCTCCACCCAGCAGTGGGCCCCACGGCAGGAGCTGCCATCTCCTCTCTATGGGACCCCCAGCCCCTCTCCTCAGCAGGACCCCCCCACCCCCAAAGCTGTGCAGGCCCATCTAGATCTCCATGTCCACAGGGCGAATGTTGCCCGTCTTGTGCTCTCTGACCCACAGCTCCCTGTCTTTGGCTGGGTCCACTTTTCGAAGCAGCTGGTCCACAGGCTCGACTGTCTGCAAGGGACAGAGAAGAGGGAGCATTGTCAGAAGCAGTAGCCAAGCTGGAGAGGTCCCCTCTGAGACACACTGCCCTCGCCTTAGTGCTTCTCAGAGCAGCCTCTCTGGAGGGTTCTGGGGTCCCAGGGGAGGCCCATCTTAGGGATAGAACGTGCAGAGGCTGTGAGAGCCGAGAGCCCGGAACATGTCTCAACTCTGCTTCTCACCCCAGGCCTGGATGAGACAGGCAGGAGTCTTAAATACTAGAGGTCTATGACCTCTTTCTCCATTTGTCCCGCATTTACTGCCAGAGAACAGAACAAATGGAACTTCAGCTTTAAGTATTTCGAGTATTTCTAGAAGTTCCATGTGTGTGTGTACGTGTGTGTGTTTGAATAGATTCAGGAATATCTTCAGCTACTGTAACTATCACCAACTTCTTTCTCCTTAGGGTAACAGCTCATGTGTGTGTCCACTTCAAGCACCAGGGATGGATTCTCATGGATGTCCAGGACAATCCTGACAAGTCCATCCCAAGTGGCCACCCTCAGGCCACAGCATCTGTCCACTGCCTCTCTTTAGGACAGATTCATTTACAATGGTCACTTAACCTGCCATGGCATAGCACCAGGTGGCTCTCCCGGGCCCTGTGTTATCCAGGGCCCTGCTGGGATGAGAACTCACACTTTGGTTGAACATGTCCGTCTCGTGCCGCAGCTGTGTGTACTGGCACAGATGTTGCCGGATCATCTCCACCCTCTCCACCTCCAGCCGCTCCAGCTCCTGTGGAGGAAGCAAAGACCAGAGAACTCTGGGCGGGTCCCTTCCACTTGGGGATCTTCCCACCAAGTGGACCCCAGACCACAGAACACAAGCCACTGGCTGTGTCTACACAGCCCCATCTGACCCTCTGGGGTCTCGTGAAGAATGTGGTCCGTATCTAGGTTTTGCCTTCTGAGAGCCTGCCTTCCCAGGCATGGTGCTAAGGGCTTTATATGCATTACTTGATTGTCCTCATCCTAACTTTGAGAGACAGGTTCTGTAATTATTGCCAGTCATCATGCAAGGGAACTAACAGCTGGAGAGGTAACATCACTTGCCCGGATACAGAATTATGGGAGGAGCAGGATTTAAACCAGAGTCCACTGGGCCCTTACTCATGACTCTGCACCACTGCAGCCCCAGCCCCAGGACCCTGATGGGGTGGAGCAAGTGGACACGTGTGGGATCTTCCGTGCTGCATACTCTTGGGACTTTGTGTATGGGCCTCTGCTGAGCATCCTCCTCTCGTCTGCCCACCTCTGGTGCTGAAGGATGGAGCAGAGACCAGCCCGGGGGAGGCAGAGAAGACTGGGAGTAGATAGTCATTATCAAAGGGGAAAGTGGAAAGGATTTGTCCTTTGGTTTCTAGATGGTTCTGTAACTTTGGAATTTAGGGGATCAGGCTGTTGTTCTGTGTACAACTAGGTCACTGCCCAGGTGATTAACTGGAAAGGTGGGGGGGGGGGGCAAGCAGGGGACTTAATTAGGAGATTAACCAGAAGGAAAACTAGGTCACTGTCCCTGGTGGAGGCCTCTAAGCTGCTCTGGTGGGCTGAGACTGGGTAAGACAGCTGGTTAGTCCTGTGTTGGATGGACAGGGGGTGGCTCTGGGCAATGGGATGACCCGATGAGCACCTGGTATGATGTCTCCTGTCCCATCTGGCCCAATGGTCCAAGTGCCAGCCACACTTCTCTGTCTCACTCAGGTGGGTGTCTAGTGACAAGGAGATGCTGTTCCTTTACACGAGATACTCAGAAAAGCATCTTGGACTCTGCTGCCTGTTGCCCGCACCCTTGGTCAGAAGCCTCCCCCCATTCACCTGCACAGCTCCCCAACCGCAACCATTCATCCATTTTGTAAGAATATCCTATTAAGGACCTGCCACTCTTCTGCGTGTGGTGGTGGTGGTGGGGGGGGCTCTACCTACAGCTTGGCTATTTGTCTTAAAGGGGCCTCTGTCCCCTCAGTTGGGGGAGTCCTTGGTTGACCCTGCCTCTTAGGGGACAGTCCAAGGAGGATATAGCCATACCTGGTCCACACAGCTAGGAAGCACTCTAGCAGAGACTTGAATCTGCATAGATTGGCCCCGACTGAGGTCTTGAGCCCAACACTGGAGCAGATCTAATGCCCATCTCTAGGGTCACTCCGCTTCATCACTCAAAATGCCCACCACTGTCCACTCGGGGCTTCTTCTGCACCAGTGCTTACACCAGCATGCCCACACATCCCTGACCACTTACCAATGTGGTGGTCACCATCTCTTCAAACCACTTGGATTGGGCCTGGTTGTAGAGGTCCACACAGCGCATGAGGTCGTCTCCTGAAAAAGAACAACAGTCACCACACTCCATCCCGTCCTTGCCATGGCTCTCTCCCCAACCTGTGCCCCACAGCCAAGCCCTCTCCTCTTCCTGGGGCTATGGTGGCCACTGGAAAGTTGGGAGATGGTAGGAAGAAGGAGAAAGCAGAGCAAAGGAAGAAAGGAGCGCAGGCAAGCACCATGGGAGACCAGCTTCAGTGCTTCCACCTGAACTTGACCCACTAGACACCAAGAATTCAGGATGAGGGTTCTCAATGTGTGTGTGGTGGGGCAGGGGTAAGGGGCGGGTATTCCTAGGATCCCTAATTCTAACATGAGTCCAAGAAATGCTTCCCTCTCTAAATACGGCAGTTTTATTTTACATTGCAGAGTCCAGATTGGTTACAACATATGTCACATGCAATTTGGTACTAATGCGAATTAAGGAAGAGAGATTTGCAAATCATATCCCTGTGTGTGTGCATGCACGCACATGTACATATAACAAAGTGTCATTCTGAAACACAAAATAATATGTCTGATGGTCTATGTCTCATTCATCGTGCGGTCACAGTCTAAACACACACTGCAGTGATGCACACCAGCCTCAGCCTCAGGAAACAAAGGGCGAGTAGGTAGGAATTAGCACCTTCTACAGCCTTTCATTTAATCAGAGAAAGACTGAGGCAAACATAATTATTAAATCTTTATAGTATTGTAGAAATACCATAAATGATAGTATAAATACTATAAATAGCAGTGTATTACTTTGTTATCATATGTATGTTACATTACATTTTGAAATTAGAAAACAAACTGCAAAGTAATTACAAACTGTGCTAAGCATACCAGCACCTCAGAACTTCCCTGCACAAATCCCAGTCTTTGGGTCAGCAGTTCCAGAAATCCAGGACAGACCTGGGACCTATTGAATCAGAAACTGCATTCTCACAACATTCCGGTGATGCATGTGCACATTACAGTTGAAGAAGCATCACTCTCATGCATGGCTTCATCTCACTGTGGCTTCCTGGTCAACACAGGGCTCTAGTCTTTGCTCATGATGGGAAAAAGCTCATGAGTAAACCCCAAAGTGAACTGAGTTACTATAGTAAGTCTAGAGTAGAACTTAGTAATTCTAGAAGTAGAATTCTAGAGTAGAGCCTGGTAACTTGAACAGATTAAAAGTAAGCCGGGAGCAGTGGCTCATGCCAGCAATCCTAGCACTTTGGAAGGCAGAGGTAAGAGGATTGCCTGAGCCCATGGGTTTGAGACCAGCCTGGGCAACATGGTGAGACCTCATCGCTACAATAAATCAAAAAATTAGCTGGGTGTGGTGACGCATGCCTGTAGTTCCAGCTACTTGGAAGGCTGAGGCAGAAGGATCGCCTGAACCCAGCAGGTCAAGGTTGTACTGGCCATGAGCGTGCCACTGCACTCCAGCCTGGGTGACAGAGTGAGACTCCAACTCAAAAAAAAAAAATAAAAATGACTCCTGTAGCAACATCATAGTTGCTCATGTGTATTCTGACAGGAGAGTGAAAGACAACAGGAGAGTTATGCCCACATACCCAAAGCTCAGTCTCCCTGTCCCCCTACCCTGTGAACCACAGTGCCAGTGGCATCACAACCAGGGACATAAGGCTGCACAACACAAGTGCTGAGCCTTGAGTCACAGAGCCCAGACAAGGGGTTTGTTCGTTTTGCTCTTGGTCCAAGGCCAGTGACTGGACCCTTGATCTTAAGAAGGAAGCATGGTTACATTGCCGAAGTTGAAATCACTGGTGATCACAGAGCTGGAAAATTGCTGTGAACCTCACAGGTTCTAGAAAAGTGGCAGAATAATCTGCTTCCCTCCCGCCAGTTTGGTTTCATTGTACTAACAACCTCAGCTGGCATCATGGACCACAAGGAAGCAAGATGGAAACAAACAGGAGGGAAAATTCTGGGATTCTTTTTCTAGGGATGCAATTTGTATATGTACAAATAAAATACCTCAGTGGAAAAAAAAAAAGAAAAGAAAAGAAAGTGGACACCACAGTGCACATAGGTTTCCACCAAGAGCTCCTGTCCGACCAAGGATAAGGTCAGTGTGTCATCCTATGAATGTACAGTATGAAACTCCCACAACCCTAGTTGTCCATCCTGACTCTGAGAAATTGCTATAGGAACTTCTGCAAAAGGAAACAGAGTAGGCGAAGCAGTGTGTCTTCTCTCTGGCAATCTAAGGGCTTGAAATTGGATCCTTCTGAACAGCACCAGTTAAGAACATGGCTTCTGGGACCAGAATGCCTGGGTTGCAATCCTAATTCCACTATTTACTAGCTGCGTGATCCTAGACAAGTCAATTAACTTGCCCCTGCCTCAGTTTCTTCATCTGTAAAATGGGGATAATAATTATGCCTTCCCCAAGTTGTTAAGGATAAATATGTCAATATATGTAAACTACTTAGAATGCAGACTGATATAGAGAGTCAATTATTAAAATAAGCTATGGTAACAATAAGGATGATGATGATGACAACGATGATGATGACCCCCTGAGGATCCAGATGCCCTTCCTTCCAGCTGCCTTGGAAAAGATGAGTCAGAGGGAGACAAGGGAAGGGGAAGAAAGAACAGGTGGCACTTTTCTGAGCAATAAGCTCTCCAGCAAAATGGCAACAAGCAGTTTTTGGAATAAGAGGAGACAGGATCCTGGCTTTGCTGCTCCACCACAGAGGACGCCAGGAGTTTCTCATTCTCTTGGTCACCCATTTTCTCACTTAGAAAAGGGTATGAAAATACCTCCCCATGAGGGAATTGTGCAGATCACAAGAGATGATGCCCTAAAGCATGTAGCCTAGTGCTTGGCACACAGTAAGTGCTCACAAGAGGTGGTATTTTCTACAGCTAGGTTGAAGGACTAGCCACTTTCATCAGAAAATAATTCCACAGTAGAGGAATATGAGACCATATCATCTAACAACAACGCAATAAAACTAGAAAAAACAGCAAGATTAGAAAATAACAGTAGCAAAGTCCTTGCTCACGAAAATGTTAAGATTTTCTTTGAAACAACTTAAGGATGAAATCAAAACTCAAATAGCAAAATATCTTGGAAATAGCAGAAATGAAAATACCATAAGTAAGAACCTGCTGAATATGGTTAGACCACTGCTGTAAGGAAAAATAAATATCTAGAATTAAACATTTCACTGTATAAAAAACAAAAAGAAATACCTAAAACTAAAAAGTAAGGGGGAAAAAACCCCAGGTGAATAAAACAAAAAAATATATATTGGAAAGGGGATAGTCTTTTCCTTTTCTTTTTTCCTTCTTTTTGAGTGGGGTCTCACTCTGTCACCCAGGCTGGAGTGCAGTGGCATGACCATGGCTCACCACAGCCTCAAACTCCAGGGCTCAAGTGATCCTTCCTCCTCAGTCTCTGAGCAGCTGGGACTACAGGTGCACGCCACCACACACAGCTAATTTAAAAATGGTTTTTGTAGAGATGGGGTCTCGCTACATTGCCCAGGCTGGTCTTGAACTCCTGGGCTCAAGCAATCCTCCCACCTCTGAATCCCAAAGTGCTGGGAGTACAGGCGTGAACCACTGTGACTGGTTGGCTGGACTGACTTTCTAAGTCTGCCCCCAAACCTAGACTCCACAAGGGAAAAGACCACGATACAAAAAATTAGAATCAGCAAAACCCAACAAAACAAGAATAAATAATTTCAAATAACAAAACTAAAAGGTAAATGACAACCTAGGAAAAAGATTTGCAATTGAAATAATGAAGGATTAATCTCCTTAATATATAAAGAATCTATGATCAGCCTCCCAACAAAAAACTGAGGATATGAGCTAATCAGTTCACAGAAAAAAAGTCAAAAATTATTTATAAAAATATACTTCATGTTTATGAAGACATGCAAATTAAAAACAAAATATTATTCGTCACCAGACTCTGATGATTTCATATATTGAATAACATACAATGCCAGTACACATTTAGGGAACAGGCATTCATAGATGCTACTGGTGGGTACTCTCCCTGGAAAATAAATTGAAAACATCCATCAATATGAATAAAACCCTTTGACCCAGCACCTATATTCTCTCTATATGTAGATCCTTCTATAATGAAATTAACTAATGCTTTTAATTTGCAAAAGTTGAGGTGAAAGGGACCTCAAAACTTCCAAAGCCTAATGTGACAGCACACATTCGAATTCCAGAGGCAATATGCATGTCCTTGCACATAGTAAAACTTGGCATCTTTTATAAATAACTACTGAGTTTTTCATTGATTCAAATTGTTCTCGCCCTCCTGATGCATTAGCTAATTCTTACCACTAGGTGGAAGCAAAAGCCAAGGCGCAGAGAATCTGAAATCAGGTTATTTCTTTAAATAAAACATCGACCCCCCTGTTCCTGGGGCAGAGCCCATCTTCATAAGGGAACTTCGTGGGGAGGTGGGAAGCTTGGGTGGGTATGCAATTCTGTGGGCTCTGAGCAGGGACAGGGCCCCGAGTTCTTGGGGCATGGAAGAGTCTGTCCACCTCCTGGTCAGAGACCCAGGGCTTAGGCAAAAAAAAAGCTATCACTGGGGAAAGAATGAGGAATCTAGTCCCCACCAGGGCTTGGAAACAGCCTGATCTGCTCCCTCCCCCTCCATTCCCCAAGTCTCTTTCTTTGAGATCCCCAGATGGGGGTGGAGAGGAGAGAAGTGGGGAGCACTTCCTGGGAAACAGGAAGAAACTTCCCCTCTGCAATCCTGCAGAGAGTCACTTTCCCGTTCACCCCATCTCCAGCCCTCACCTTCTGTGGTCAGTAACCCTAACACTCACCAGCCTGTGTGGACTTCCTCCGTGCCTTCTTGATGTCCTCCTCTGTCTTGTTGCTCAGTTTGATCTCCAGCTGCTGGGTCTTCATCTCCAGGTCCCTCTGCCGCTCTGTGAGGGCTTTCCGGGCCTGGGGTCCAACAACACGGAGAAGCTGTCCACAAAGCTTGGAGCCAGTGTCCACATGGGCCACACGGCCCGGCCTCCCTTTTCTCCATAGGAGTCCTTGATTTTTCCATTTGTGTGGGTGCTGCCACAGTGGCTCAGAGGGGCCAAGAAGCCAGAGGGAAACCACCCTCTGTTAGTGACAACACAGAGACTGCAACCTGGATCTTGTCATCCCTGTCTCTTCCAATGACATCTGGACTCAGCCTCAATCAATCTCTCAGACCATATTTTCACTGGGACTTATATATGGATGGCGAACGTAGGGTCTCCTGAAATCACAGCCTCTTGGGCTGGAAGGGACCACAAAAGTCACCTGTATCACCTCCCAGCAGTGCTTAACAGGCTGGAAGCACCAGATGCCCCATATTCCAGAGCAGGGTGCCTACAGCAGTACAAACCTGCTTATTCTCTCTGTGGCACTTTGGGGTTAGCTCTCTTCCCTCAGGGCTGGCCATCAGTAGCTCCTTGAGGTGTGACCACCCACAGCCCTGCCTAGTCACTGAGCATGAAGGAGGGTGGGGAGAGGAGCCATGAAGTCAGGAGAGACTCTTTTAGGTAAGGCCCAGATGCAGGGGCCACACACAGACCAACAGCACATTCAGGCTCTGAATCCCCAAAACACGGGTTGAGTTAGTCCACTGCAGCTGCAGCCTCTCCTCACTACCCTTGGCCCTCTGGGCAGTTGTCTGAACACCACAGGGAGGCAGCTCCTATCTGCCCCTCAGATGGGTTGGGGTCCTCAGGCATGGGCACGAGGCTCAGAACTCCCCCCTAAGCAGGTCCAGCACAGGGACAAAGGCCCCACCTTGGTGCGTGGAGCCACTGATGGCTTCCTGGCCCATCCTCTTCCAGCAGGCCCCTGCACGTCACCCCCCTCCACCCCCCACCCCAAGTCCAGTGTGCTAGGCCTTTCACCTTCTCCACCGAGGCGTAGCGGCTGGCGAGCTGCTTGCGGAGGTCAGCAATGTGGTGGTCACACTTTTTCATGTCTTTCTTGAAGTTCTCACGAAAGTTCATCAGAGGCTTCTCCACCTCACTGTGAAGCTGTGGAAGAGGGTGGAAGCCCACTCAGGACCCAGGGCATCGGCTGCGAGGGGCGAGGGGGCACCCTCCACCTCCCTTGGCAGGTGAGGATGGGTCTAGGGCAGTGGCCTGGCAGGAGGGCAAGAGACCCTCCTCCCCTCCATAAGAGAATGTTTATTACATCTCCGTCTAGGCGTCACCTCAGCCCAGGAGGTCCCAATGCGTATCTACAGGATAAGTGATTCATGTCTAGATCTTTCTGATTCCCCTGCCCGCTAACTCCCTCCTCTAAGCTTCCACAGTGGCATCTTTTTTATTTTATTTTTTAAAGTTTTAAAACTTCCTATATTTATGGTGTATGTGTGATATTTTGAACTACGTCTACATGGTGGAATGGCTACATTAAGTTAGTGAACGTATCTATGACCTCACAAACTTATTCGTATTCCACAGCTTCCTGAACAACTTTGCCTGGGGGTCTCCCTCCCTGACCTCCCAAACTAGGAGTTATCTGGGAGCGGAAATCATGTCATCGTCTGTGTTCCCGAACACTTAGCACAGTGACTGCTGCATGCAGCTCAATAAATAACTGTGGAACAGATGCCATTCAATTAGATGGCCTCGGCTAAGTTCGACAAATGGAGCATCTGCTACATGCCAGGTGACCTGGACAGAGTCCAGCCCTCCCCTCAAGGAGTTCATGGTGGGGACTTCTTAAGGCCATCTGGAAACTCCCAAGGGCAACTCTCTTGCGTTTTCCCGGCTCGCCGGGCTGGATGGGGAACAGGATGGGGCACAGGCACACTACCCATCCCCACCAAAGGGAAATACCCCTGGATTCCTGGGACCAGAGAAAAATTCAGGCCATGAGAAGACAAATCTTCAAGACTTTTTTCCTCTTGTGTTTCCTTCCCTCTTTCCTACCCACCCCTTTTTAAAAATAACTTTTCCTTAAAGTGTCCTCAAGGTTCTGAGCATGAAATCTATTTTATAAGAAAACAGATCCATGTGGCCCTGCTCTGGTGAAAGCCAGGTGGGCAGCCTAGCACTGCATCTTCCCTCCTCGACTCAGCCTCCCAGGGTCACTCCCTCCCTTACTTTGACCTATGGTCCCCCAATTCAGCCTCCATCTGTCCCAGAGGTGCCTCTGGGATGCACAGCTCAACTTCTCTGGCCAGATGACATCCCTGCTCTGAGCTTCTGTGACTTCCCTCCTTTCCCCAGGTTTTTGCTACATGGTTCATTGTCTTCTCTGGAGACCAGAAGGACTTAGGTGTTCCAATTCTAGGCTATAAGCTCCAAGCAGGCAGGGACTTCATATGACTTGACCACTGCTGTCCTCAGCATCTGACCAGGGTGGGTGTGGGAAGGGTGCCCCTTCTCTATTTGTAGAGAGAATGAAAAACTCTTCAGTGCTCAGTCACCCAGGTGACAAGAAGACAGCTTTGCTGTTGGATGCCCTTCAACATGAACAGAGAGCTGGCCATCCAAACACCCCTTTCCTCCTGATAATAGTTGTAAATGCGTATTCTTGGGTCTTTTTGGAGTCCCTGGAACTTCTGTAGGATAGGAAAACACCTCCATCTGGTGGCAGTTTGTAAGATGCTACAGAAGACTTCATGAGAATAAATCCCTTTGCCACGTAAAGTAGATTTGGCATTTGCCATATAGCAGGATCTCCACAGCTTAGCTGTGTAGAAACTTCTCCTGACTGAGGGTCTACGAGGGACAACTCAGTTTGTTGACTTAGAAACTCTGAAGTCTCTAAGCACCTGGAAGGCAAGTGACTGTTAGACTTTCATGTGCCCATGAGTGACTTGGAGGGGTTTTCTAACATTAAGGGTTCCTGGGCCCCAGCCCCAGGTTCTAATAAGGCGTTTCCCCAAATTCAAATGACATAATGGCATAATTCTGAAAACATAATGCTACTAGTTGTCATAAGTGATTCAATTCCACAGATGAAGACCCATGGATTCTCCATCTCTCTACAGATATTAAGTGTTTTTTAAAGACACACATTTTTGTTCTTTAAAAAAGTTAGCTTGGTATCTTTTTATAACTCATTGTTAACTTTTAAGCATCTTTGTTTCACTGTGAGTTAGAAGTTCCTCCTGAAAGTGTGCCTCTGTGGACCTTTGGGTTGGCCTGTCTTATACCAAACAGGCCTGGTCCCTGGAGCCCCTCAGCTTGCCTTCCCCAAACTCCTGCTCTCTTTGACTCCTTCCCACCTCACACATCAGAAGAGAATAAGGGACACCCTGAGTTGGAAGGAATTTCAGAGATGGCCCGGGGTCCAGTGTTTCTCGAACAATGGGTGGCCAAGAATTGTGAAGTCAATTTAATGGTTCAGGACCAGTTTTGTGGTGAGAATAGACAAGACTTGAGTAGAAAATACCAGAGCATATTTTAGGGAGAAGGATCAATACTGTTTCATGACACATTTATTTCTGTTGCACACATGCATGAATATCTATATGTGGTCATGGAAGTAGAGACATGTAATACTGTGTGTTCTGAGTGCCCATGTAATATTGTAAGTCACCATCAAGTAAGTCTAAAGTTGCTTATCTGCTCCAAACTCTTCATTTCACACATATGGAAATGCAACCCCAGGGGCACTAAGTGACTTGCCCAAGAGCACAGAGCTTGTTAGTGACAGCACTGAAATAAAACTCAAGTCTGACACCCCTGCCTTGCAAAATCTTCTGACTGAATGCATTGGCCTATACAGCACAATTTAGATTTTCTCCCAGTGGAAGGAGAACATTCTCTCTTCCCTTCTTCAGTCAGGTATAACTTCTTTTGTATAGAACAATCTTATTTCTTTAGCAACCTGTAGCAATGGATTGAGGTGGCAGAACAGAAAAACCAGAAAAACTGCATTTCTTAAGGAGCTTTTACTCCTGACACAGAACCCTCAGAGCAGAATTTCAATAAGTCTTTTGGAGCAGACACTAAAATGGGGTTTGAGTATATGGAGCCTATCATTCAAGGCAGACAAGTAAATCCTTCCCCTTCTTCTCCGGGAAACTCCATCAAACCACTAGGCTGCTATTAGGATCGCTGGAGGCCACCAACACTGACTGGCAGGCTGAAAGAAGAAGAGGTTCTCGCAGACGTCTGTGTTGCATGACCTGCCTTCATAAGCCTCCTGTCAGCTGAACGGTGAAGTCCACCCTGCCTCCTGAACACTGACTTATAGTGTTCTGAACATTTGGTGGCACGGGGTCAGCCTGCACCGCCCTGTTGGCATCCCCTGGGAGGACAGTGTGTCCCTCAAGAACAGGGCTCTGTAGTTCAAATGCCACTGATCTGCCCAAGAGAGGTCGTTGTCAGAAAAAAAAATGTCTAGGGATCAAGTCGCCCATTTGCTTAGCTCTCTCCTTTGCTTTCTCCACGGCTGAGTCTACTCAGCTGTGTGACCAGGGACTGTGATTTCACCTCTGGTCCCTTCTCATTGTGAAACAGAGATGCTGTCACACATAGTGGTTGATGATGATGAGTTATATCCTGCATGTAACCATTCTGAACATTTATGTCACCACTACAGCATTGGAGAGTGTTTTGTCACCTGTTGTTGAATATTCTAAACAATCGAGAATGCCACCAGGATTCCTGGGGACCCGGCAGGCGACCTTTCAGAAGCTCGCAGCCCCACTACATAAGAACAGCAGCCTTCCCATGTATCTCACCAGTCAATGGAAGTTTCTGCCACGGCAGAGAATGGAGCTGCTAGGGGCTATGACAGGGGTAGGGAGACCTTGCAGGGAACACTACTCACGATATGCAGCTTAAAATAACTTGCTGCTTTGTATGCAAAGCAGGAAAGAGACCAATTCATGGAATTCCCTTCTCTGCCAGGGTCTGAGTAGTAATTTTCTTATGGAGTGTTTGGTATAATGAGGTTGGTGAGCGTGCCTTTATTAGCCAGGAATTCTCACTCACATCTGGGTGTCTACTCAATCTTGGGGCACAAACCTCATTTAGACATGGAGAGCTACAATGGCACTGATCCCTCTTCCTACTCAGCTCTCCACGAAGCCCTTCCACGTGTCTCGGCCACTCGAGTCATGCATTCTGCCTTCTGTGTGCAGAGCGCCACGGGGTGAGGTAGAGGACCTTGGGTACAATGACACTCCTGTCCTCTGAGGGTGTACACCCTATGGGAACCCAAAGCAGGGAACTGCAACTGCAGTGGGAATAGCTAGAAAAGAGATGGGCCCAGTGAGTGCTGAATGCAAAAGCCCGTGGCAGGAGCAACTACTAATATCTTCGGGGGATGCTTCCTTCAAATAGTAAAGAAAGTATTTAAAGATGAGGGGCTCACAGAGTTTAAGCACTTTGCCCTGTTGTGCATGACTGGAGACAGTGGGAGGGCAGAGAGAAGAGAGGGTAGGCCAGGTCACCAGGATGGTGACACTCTCAAGGGTCTCTCTTCCTTTAAAAGGCAAGCATGCTAATGGGTAGGTAACCGTACCAGTCATGCACACTTTAGTATGAATTATTTCACTGAGACATTTAGCTTATTTTTCACCTAAAAAGTAGCTGAGAGTAAGAGAGGCAAGATATGAGCCTGGGAGTGAGGTGGAGAAGGACATTTGGAAACACGGAAAAATCCTGAAAGTAGACTTGAAACGACAGGGGGTGGGAAGAGACAGTCAGAGGGCTCTCCATTCATTCATTACTTCAGAAAGTATTTATTAAGCATCTACTACGTGCCAGACACCATCCTGAGCCCTGAGGGTAGGGTGAACAGGACAGAAACATCCCTGTCCTCAAGCAAGTCCTAGTGCCAGTATATTTAGAACCAAATGAAAGAAGGGTCATTTAATTGTTCTGAAATTCTGTAATAAAAACAAATAAAACCAAAAAGTTCTCCCTTTGGCATAATCTAGTATTTCCTGACACCAAGAAGAGATAGAACATGCCAATGTGTTCCTTTAAAAGCTGGGCAAAGAGAGGATATAGGCTTTCATCACTCAGGGGTTCACCTGAGAAGCTGGGGAGTGCTGAGTCTGGTTCACAATGGCTCCCAAGAGCTAAATGTTCAATTCTCAGGAATTTCATGTGCTGGTTGTTAAACACAGCCATTATGAAAAACAAAATCAGGCTGGGCATGGTAGCTCATGCCTGTAATTTCAGCATTTTGGGAGGCTGAGATGGGAGGATTGCTTGAGCCCAGGAGTTCAAGACCAGCCTAGGCAACATAGTGAGACCTCGTCTCTACAAAAAAGTCAAAACATTAGCTGGGAGCAGTGGTATGCGCCTATAGTCCCAGCTACTCGGCAGGCTGAGATGGAAGGATCTCTTGAGCCCTGGAGACTGAGGCTGTGGTGAGCCATGATTGTGCCACTACACTGCAGCCTGGGCAACAGAATGAGACTCCAACTAAATAACGATAATAATAAACAAAAGAATATAAACTTATAATAAATTATTAAGACAAAGGTAATAAACACCTAGCACTTATGACTTCCTAACCACATGTGACTATTACCCATGCTCTTGGTGGACACTGAGAGTTGTCTGCATTACTCTATCTGCATGATAAGAACATTGTCTCGTGGTGTGCTGTTGTATGTTTCTCCCTAATTCTGTTCTCAGTGATTTCATGTTGGTAGCTTGAAATTTACACCGGGGAAAACAGCAAACACAATAAACCAGATAAACAGCTGTTAAGCATTTATCAGCACCCCACTGGGTAGGACAAACCCAGAGAGGTTACAAGGAAGGGTTGGTTACCTTGGCAGAGAACTTGAGGTGAACTTCTGCCTCATCAGCGAGGCTCTTCTTCACCTGGGCCCACGCTTCTCCCAGGGAGCTGCAACACGAAGGAGGCTGTCAGACTCTGGGGATTCCAGTGAGAGTAGCACCAACGTCAGGTTAGAAGCCTCAGCACTTCCCGAGGCAGAGTTCAACTCCATGGCTCCGGGAGGTATGTGACACCCAAGGCTTTGGACTTAGGTGAGGCAGAGGCCAGGCTCAAATCAAACATGAGCATCATGCCTTAGCCCACAGGGCCAGAAGAGCCACCAAGGCCAGGGTGAGCCAACCCTACCTCTGAAGCTAAGAGAGCAGACTGTGGCAGACAGCCGAATGGCTGGGGAAACATCCAGGAACCCGGAGGCTCCCAAGGACAGGAGCAGATGCAGGAAGGAAGCAGGTGGGGGCAGTTCCAAAGCCCCAGCTGCAGTGAGGGTCTCGCTACCTGGCCCATCACCCCACCCCCCAGGTTTGCTGACGAGGGGTATGCTGGGAAATCAAGAAAGGAAAACAAATTCCATTCCAGGGAGAAGCCCTTCACAAACGGAAGGTACCACACAGTCCAGCTTATGGGCAAACCCCTGCTGCTTGACTTCTAGGAGGGGCGAGGCCATCCTTAGGACGGCAGCTCCCCTCAACTACTGACTCTAGCTGTGAGCCCTAACACTGCCCATAATATACTGGAGAATGGCCAACTCCTCTCAGCTGAATCACTTCTCCACTCCAAGGAGAGGCTTCACATGGAAGAAATCTCCTGAATTCACTACGACTTTCCACTGCAGGCCCCATACCACATTCTCCATGATTTGAAACTCTTTAGCCTCGCTGACCTTCCAAATGATACCCCTGCTTCTTTGCTCATGACCTCTTCAACCCAACCAGTAAATCCAGGCTGAATCGTTCAGTTGACTTACTATCATAAAAAGCCACTTCCCCCGGAGAATTCATTAAACTCGAGTGGCAAAAGCTGATTAAAAGACAGCATGCTGTGAGGCTTCTAGGTCTCAGCAGAAAAGCCAGCAGCTAAGAATTACTAAGCAGTACGGAGCAGACCCCCTGGTCACAGTCCAGGCCTGTCTGGTGGTTGTGCTTGCTTGGGCTGAGTTGGGCGTTTATGGGAAATGACTGGCTGGCAGCAAAGAAAGGTCCCCTCTGGTGATCCAAGCTGGGGAACCCACCAGAGAAGAGTTGGAATGTTGCAATGGGACAATCTAAGCTGTTAACATTTGTCTCTGCCTAAAGGGTCTGAATGGCAGGAAGCTGTGCTGGAGCATTACACACCCTCTGGGTGGCCAAACCCCCAAACCTCCCCAACCCCCCCAATTAATTCAACAGGTGGGTGGGAGGTCTGGGGGGGGGGTGGGATGGTGGAAGTAGTGTGGCAGTTACATAGATCAGCAGAACAGTACACAGTCATATGGATAGGGTCGACTGACCTGCAGCAGTATCAAGTATTTCAAAGGGAGGAACAGACGGTCTTAACAAACAACTACTATATATCCGTAGGGGAAGAAAGGAATTTGACCCTTACCTCACGCCATATACACAAATTATCTCAAGATGGATCCTAGCTCTAAAGTGAGAACCAACACTACATAAAACTTACAGAAGCTGCCCCGAGAGGAATGGAAATTTGATTAAAGGGAGGAGGGAGGACATTGCCCCTGCAGCTGAGTGACACACAGCAGTCTGCAGGAGGTACAAACAAGAGTCACAGAAGCCAAAGAGACCCTGAGTGGTGCCTCTACTCTGAGTGCAGGCATCTTTAGAGCTGTAAGTCTGCTGTCAGCAGAGTGCACGGTGAGTAACTGCCCCAGGGACAGCCATGGTGGCCAGAGAATGTCATCTCAAGGCTACTGGGAGGAAAGGAAGAAGCATGGTTTTCCATCCAAGACAGTGTCCCCAGCCCCACCTCCAGGCTGGACATTACCCAGTGGGAGGACATCACTGCAAATGTCCAGTGAGTCCCTCTGAGCTAACATATCCCCAATGGACCCCTCCCTGCTCCCCTATCTTTCAGGCCCCTTTGAGCCAATTCACAGTTTATAAAAAAGTCATTTAGAAATTCTCTCATTCGAAAAGAGATTTCTCATCTGATAAGAAGCTAATGGAAACAAACAAAATCTGAGATATATTTCTGTTCCAACATACAGCTTGAGGCATGCCAAATCAAAATCCATGTTATTGTCATAATTGCCAACCAGGAAAGACCAAATCGCATTTCCTTTCCACACAGGAGAGAAAAACTGAAGGCAGAATAAATAACCTAATTTTGTTTATTTACCAATGTGCACATGTCCTATGAAATCTAATGTGGACACAGCACTTGAGTTGCAAAAGCAGCTCAAGCTTCCCTGATCAGCATCTTCCCAGAGTGCCCCAAATTTCTAGGCTCCAGTTTCACACACTGGAAGTTTTCCAGGTGGACCGGGTTAAACGTCCAAAGCTGTGGGTAAATGCAAATCAGTATTGTGGCACATTGTGTGAAGGGGTTGGGGGGAGGGCATGTGCTCAAGCACTAGTGCCTGCTTGGAGGAGTGTGTGCATGGGGTTACCGTGCGCATGTGCAAGGGCGAGGAGTATGTGTGCATGCCCAGGTGAGAAACACTGGTGCGTGTATGTGAGCTTGTGGTGTGTGTGTCCCCACATCTCTACATGCATGTGTGTACGGCATGGCGGTGCAGTCCTGACTTGTGGAGCTGGACCACTTGGGTTAGGAGCATATGTTGTGTATGCTGGCAGGACACAGTGTCCTTGGCAGCGGCCCAGGCTGAGGAGGTGGAAGCCGGAAGACTCCGGAGCGGCACAGTGGATACAGGGCACAGGGACACATAGGAAAGCCCCTTCCCAGGCAGCAAGGGTCCTCATCTACCTGTTCCCTTTTTACCCCCGTCTCAGGCCCAGCACTCAGAGCAAAAGGGGGCTGAGGATAAACTAACCTCATGGAATGGACAATGGCCTTGCTGGGCCACCCTGTGGTCTGTGGCTGGTAGGGTGGGTGGAAACCATTCAAAGGAGGCCGCTTGGCTGCACAGCCAGCCCATGTGGAGGGCTTAATCAAAGCCACATTTGGTTGGCAAAATCCCTGTCCCCTGAAGGATTGCAAGCCATGAAGGCAGATTTGGACTTGTTTAACATCACAGTTCGCTGACAACCACAACCATCCCACGACAAAATGTCTTCCTTCCTCAGGGTTCACTTGCCCTTGTAGGAAGAATTCAAACAGAGACTTGGCACTGGAGGAAGATTGGCAGAGAGGGGGGAATCACTGGGGACTCTTTGAATTCTAACCTCCTAAGAGTCTTTATTTATTTATTTTTCTGATTGAGGTGAAATTCATACAACATAAAATTAACCATTTAAAAGTGAGCAATCCAGGGACATTTAGTACATTCACAATGTCATGCAACCATCATCTCTACCTAATTCCAAAATATTTTTATCATCCTGTTATGGACTAAAGGTTTGTATCCTGCCAAAATTTATATGTTGAAGCCCTAAGCCCCAGTGTGGCTGTATTTGGAGATGGGGCCTTTAGGGAAGTAATTAAGGTTAAATGAGGTGGGGCCCTGATCTGACAGGCTTAGTGTCCTTATAAAAATAGACATCCAGGCCTGGTGTGGTGGCTCATGCCTATAATCCCAGCACTTTGGGAGGCTGAGGTGAGAGGACTGCCTGAGCCCACAGATTCGAGACCAGACTGGGCAATTTAGTAGGACGTCATCTCTACAATAAATCAAAAAATTAGCTGGGTGTGGTGGTTTGTGCCTGTAGTTCCAGCTATTTGGAAGGCTGAGGCAGAAGGATCGCCTGAGCCCAGTGGGTCGAGGCCGTGGTGGCCATGAACATGCCACTGCACTCCAGCCTGGGCGACAGAGTGAGACTCCGACTCAAAAAAAAAAAAAAAAAAAAGACATCAGAAAGTGTGCTCTCTCTCTCTCTCCTTTCTCTCTCCCCCCACACACACACCAAGAAAAGGCCATGTAAGCACACAGTGAGAAGGCAGCTGTCTGCAACCCTCTGGGAAAGCCCTCACCAGACACCAACCCTTGATTTTATTAATAGACTGCCAGTCTCCAGGACTATGAGTAAATAAATCTCTGTAGTTTAAGCCACCCAGTCACCAGCATCTTGTTGTAGCAGCCTGCACCAACAAATATCCCAAAAGGAAATCCAATACTCATTGGGCAGTCACACCCCACCCCTCTCTTCCTCCATCCCCTGGCAAGCAAGTCTGCTTTCTGCCTCAGTAGCACGTATATTCCATTCTTTTTTATGGCTAAATAACATTCCATCGTCTATCCAAAGACATCCACTGTGCCTAATGCCACAATTTGCTTACCATTCATCCCTCGATGGAATCTAAGTTGTTCCTACCTTTTGGCCATTGGGAGTAGTTCTGCTCTGTACATGTGTGTGTTTGAGTGCCTGCATTCAATTCTTTTGTGTATAAACCTAGGAATGGAATTGCTGGGCTATACGGTAATTCTACATTTAGCTTTCTGAGGAACTGCCAGGCTGCTTTCCACAGCAGCTGCACCATTTTACATCCCCACCAGGGTTGCACAAGGGCTGAGACTCTTCCACCCACGAGGAATCCTTCTGTGGCTGGAGGGGTTAGGCTGAATCTCCCCCAGCCCAGGTCCCATCCAGGGAGGTCTGGACTGTCACAGCTGGAGTAGGGAGTGGAGCCTGGGTCTCAGGCCCACGGGAGAGAGTTCTAAACAAAGGACCAGGTACGCGATCCTCTCATATCCAGTTTCCTCCCAGCTGGGGTGGGCATCTAGAGACTGCTGCCCAGATAGCAGAGGTCAGGCCACAGGGGTTCTGACATACTCTAGCATCTGGCGGGAGATGGGAGACCCCTTGGTCACCAGAGCATCAATGCTCACAGCTTGAGCCATGATTGCCCACTCTGAGTTACGGGTTCCCAGTTTGAAACATGAGAGCACCCTATAAGTCATGAGCACCTACCTTGAGCCAGGCTTATAGAGATATCCCCATCTAAAGTGGGGCCATGCCAGTGACCAGTGAGGGCACAAAGGGATCCCTCCTCCTCAGTGTCCCTCGTCCTCCTCACTCCCCTTACTCTCCTCCCAACTCACCCTTCCTCCTGTGCAGCCAAGGAGCTCTGAGAGAGCTTAGCTAGGTTCTTCGCATATTCTTCTTCAATTTTTATCCTGCAAAGGGAGAAAACCCAGCATGTCAGCTCTCCAGTGCTAGATTGTGGGTCTGCCCTGCTGCCCTGTATGTTATCAGCTGTGTGAAGAAACCCACTAGACTGTAAGCTCTGAGAGTGTATGGCTCTTGTCTGTCTACCTGACACATCATAGGTGCTAAATATATATTTGTTGAATAAATGAATGTACAAAACTGTCTGAGTCTCCATCTCTTCATCTGAAAAGTGGGATCTTTCCAACTATCTTCTAGGACTGTGAAGACAGAAACTGTCATTTTCACAGCTCCTAGCACAGAGCTAGACCCATGAGAGGCCCTTAAGTGAATGAATGCAATTCATGATGGACCACGAGGGACACCCAGTGCTGTTCCCCTCTCCCTTCTGGGCCCAGAACTCCCAGATGGCAGCAGTCTCTTGGAAGCTGGAACAGTGCATCTCCCTACCATCTTCCACCCCCCGGTGCCTCTAATTGTCAAGCCC
Organism: Tarsius wallacei; assembly: GCA_963574415.1. NCBI lineage: Eukaryota > Metazoa > Chordata > Mammalia > Primates > Tarsiidae > Tarsius > Tarsius wallacei. The sequence continues at coordinate 34,351 of CAUYQG010066997.1, read as the reverse complement.
GCTGGGCACAAGTATTTCCATGGAAACCAGGCAGTGCCCAGAGCAGCAGCTCGATTTTATTTCCCAGGAGAGGAAAGTTGCCTTGGATGTGGCTTCCAGCAGACAGGCCCTTGACACATTTGCAAGGAAACTCTCTGGGGGGGTGTTCTGTATTATCCAGCACATTTGTGTTAAGCATGTTGTCAGAGGATATCATTCACCACCCAAGCAGACCTCTGGGCCGCGGTAAGAGACACAGAAGCTGTGCTTATGCCAATCAGAGGGCTTGGGCCTCAGAAAACCCCTGAGCTATCACCTAGTGAGCAGAGAAGCCCCAGGGATGCTGCAGCATTTGTTTCCTGGCCACTCTGGCAACTGGTGCCCAAAAGGTGTGATGATGGAGAGGGGGCAGCTGAGAGTCTGGCAGTGGCACTTGGAGTATTAATCATCGCACATTTAGGCACTGGGAGATTCCCAGTATCAGTCCTTCTCTCACTGCTTCCTTCTCATCTCTGGCCAGCCTTAGGTCCTCCCAAACCTAATTCCCGACCTGCCTCTGTCACTTCCTCTCCATTCTTCTCTGCCTTCTCTGCAGCCCTCCCTGAGATACATGGACAGCCAGCCTGCACCTCCAGACTGTGGCCAAGAGATCTCTCAGAAAGCTGATCTATCCATGTCACACTCCTGGCTCCTCAATGCCAACTGCGTATGCCAGGCACGGGGGGACATACACCATCTGTCTCCTGAGCCTCACCTTCAGAACCAGCACCTGCCTCACATCTGCCCCCTGCCCCACTTTCCTAAGCTGAGGCCACAGCAAACAGGCTAGTAGTGTCTGTCCCCAAACCAAGCCCGCTTCCACCTCTGTGCCTCAGCTCTGGCCTCTCCTGACTCTGAAAGGCCCTCTTTGTGAGGCCCCAAGGTGGACTGAGAGAAATTACAGGTATCTGCATTTTCTCTGTGAAGCCCTGGGTTTCCTGAAATGGCAGATTTCATTCATTTGCTAATAAGATGTTGCTATGAAAGTATAAACTCAGCATGTTCAAGTTTTGGCTTCTATAGCCATTTCCCCATATGTCTGTTTTATACTATTGTTTTCTTGCACCCGAGCTATGCAAACTCTCAATGTCCTACCAGTTTAATGGGTCATAGAACAAGGATTTGATTACACACGTTGAAAATAGGCCCCCTAAGGGAAGGGGGCGCTTTAAAACACCAAAGCACTATTACTTAATTACTATTGTTATCATTAAAAAAGAAATATTTAAAAAAGATATTGCCTTTTGCTACAAATATTTCTAGTATGCCTTGGAAACTCCAGATGAAAGGTTTTGTATGTGTGTACGTGTGTCTGTGATGGGTGAGTGTGTGCAGGCGTGTGTGTATGCGTGTGCTGAATAGAATCTCAGAACTTGAAAAGACAGAGAGGAGAAGGGAGATGAAAAAGGAACTTCGCTTTTTCTCTGTAGCCTTCTCTATTTCCATCAGGCTGAATTTATTGTTTCTTCATCTATTTTCCCAAGCTTTCTAGATAAAACACTGTTACAATCCCTGAAGGCAGGAAAAAGGTGGAGCTGGGTTCTCTATTTCCTCCCCTGGGACATAGTTCTGGCTAAAGGTGAATTGAAAGGTAGCAATCCCCTTTTTGGTTATGGTAAAGCACAGTGCTTCAAATAAAGGTTAGGTAGCTAAGTAAAGGAGTAAAAGAGTCTGCAGAGGAAGACAGTAGGGAGTAGTAGAGACTGTAGCAAAATGGGTACATGCAGCCCCTCTACAGGAGTAGCTGCTCCTCAGCTCTAGCCAATCATTGTATGAGAGATGTGGAGACAATCCTGCCAACTCTTCTGCTTTCTCAAGACATATTAGATATCTAGATTTCAATGTTCTTAAAATGTTGGTGCAAATATTTAAAAACACTACATAGGCCAAAGCTACAGATCTGCTGGCCAGATCTTTCCTTGAGGCCATGAGTTGTGACTTAGTGCTAACCAGCCCAATGCTGACTGCAATGTTAAGTCTTGCTGACTCCCCTCAGGCCCGGGGTCAAGATGGGTGCTGTCGGCCAGGCCCAAGAGCTGGGGAGGGCCCCAGGCTTCACCTTTCCCGGATGAATTCTGACATCTCCTTCTGCATCTGTTTGCCCTTCAGTTGTTTCTGAAGCAGCAGTTCAAACCCAGCCACGGTGCCATTGCCTTGAGGGTCCTTCTTATCAGCCTGCAAAGGAAACAGAAGCCCTAGAGTTTAGGGGATGGCCTAATGTCTGCAGCCAGGGAGAATGGAGTAGAGTGAAGATAGAACCCCGAAAGTTCCCAGGTGCACCTGGCAACCCCGAGCCCAGCACAGAAGGGGGGGCGGGAACAGCTGACTCTGCTGCCCTGACTTGGATCTCTTGTGGTGGCCCCGCTCCCTCGGTGCTTTCCGATGCTTAGGATCTTGCAGCTTTCCCAACCCAGGGTCCAGGAGGAAGAAGGCATGTAGCCATGAGCACTGGCTCTGAAGCCCAGGGGTGGTTGTGGAGGTTGGCTTGTGGAGGTGGTTGTGGAGGTTGGCTTGACCCTTGGGGACTCTTGCTGCTCTGACACCCAGCTGGGCTGTCTGTGTGTGACCTCGGGGGCAGGTGCCCCAGCCTTAGCCATTTCTCCTGCCAGCTTGTTGCACTAGTTGGGCGGTGACATCCTCGAATACAGTGGTCCCCAACCTTTTGGGCATCAGGAAGACAATTTTTCCATGGACAGGGGTTGGGAGGCAGGGGGAAGGATGTTAATCTGTACTTGTAGCCGCTCCCCAGTGCAGATCATCAGGCATTCGATTCTCATAAGGAGTGTGCAACCTAGATCCCTAGCATGCACAGTTCACAGTAGGGTTTGAACTCCTATGAGAATCGAGTGCTGTTGCTGATCTGATAGGAGGTGAAGCTCAGGCGGTAATACAAACCATGGGGAGCAGCTGTAAATACAGATGAAGCTTCCCTGGCCCACCACTCACCTCCCGCTGTGTGGCCCAGTTCCTAATAGGCCACAGACCCCCTGCTCTATCACCTACTCATAAAAGATCATAGGAGAGAAAAAAAAAAAGATCCAACAGGTTGCTGGGGGGAAAGTGGATTGAAGGGAAGCCAGAACAGGGCAGGCTGCCTTGAAATCCTGGCAGGGTGACCTCGGGCAGGTGCTTTCCTCACTCTAGGCCTGCTGCAAAACTGGGGAAATAATGGCACCCACTTCATATGGTCACTTCAGGGTAAATGACATAGTAAACAGCTTGGCACATAGTACGTACTCTATAAATGGCATCTTGTTATTAGTTTCTTTTACATAAAAGTCAGGACCTGGGGAAGATGGCCTAGTCAACGAAATGGGGACTTAGGACCCAATTAATTTTGCAAACAAATATTTCATTTGTTTTATTTAACATTTCAAAATAAAATAATTGCCTTTGTTTCACTTTGCCTGTACTTCCTTGAGCACACCTAACACCCCTTTTTTGACCTTCCCCTGCCTGACATTCATCGGGCTGCCCTGCTAATGCCTCTCATGACAGGGGATCACCACCATTTGGGGTGAACCATTTCCTACTGGGGCTGCTCTTACAGTTTAAAAATGTCCGCATGTACCCTGAAGATCTCTGCACGTCACTCTATGAAAGCTACATCTTGATGAAAAAGCAAGAGGAAAACTCCAAATACTGAGCCCCAATCTGCCTCTCCACAAGGATGGATATGCTGAGGGATCTGTCCACCCTCAGGAAACCCAGTCAGAAGAAATAGGCTTTAATGACTGTGTCAGTAGAGAGAGACTTCTGCTCGAGGAAAAGGTGAGGGAGATAAGTGGTGAGGGAGATAAGTGGCTTGAAGATTAAGTCTCAGAGTCCCCAGAGAACTTGAGTTGCTCTCCCGGATGGGCCTGTGGGTAAAATCACACACTCCCTCCAGCTTCCCAAGGCTCTAGACCCCACACACTTCCCTGCAGCTCCTGGGATGCCCATTACCAGAGCTCAACCCACTCTCCCTTGAACATGTCACTTACTGCATCCCTCTTTAGGGATACTGTTTCTAAACCTAGCTATGCCTTTCTGTCTCTGCTGCTGCCACCATCTTTCCTAGTCTCCTTCACTCACCTGTCCACTCCCACTCCTGCCTACATAATGCATGTGAATCAGCTCACATTGTACTTCTGCTTAAGACCCTCCAACATCCTCCTACTGAAAATAGAATAAAGTTCAACACCCTTACCGGGGCCTAAAGATTCCTGCACACTTGCCCCTGCTCAGCCTGTCTCTGAGCTCACCTGCCCAGATCTGTCTGATGTCAGAGCCAGGTCCTTTTTAAACTGCAAGCTCTGCACAGATCTCTGTCCTGGAAGCAACAGAGCACCAGGGATTGTCCCTTGGTGGAGAGGCAAGAGGAATCTTTGCATATGTTCTTCTTCTCTTTGGGGGGATGGCAGGAATTCACTCTATCGCCCAGGCTGGAGTACAGTGGTGCGATCCTGGTTCACTGCAGCCTCAGCCTCCTGCGATCAAGCGATCCTTCTACCTCAGCCTCCCAAGTAGCTGAAATTACAGGTGCACATCACCACATCCAGCTAATTTTTGCACTTTTTTGTAGAGATGAGGTCTCATTATATTGCCCAGGCTGGTTTTGAACTCCTGGGCTCAAGCAATCCTCCGGCTTGGGCCTTCTAAAGTGCTGAGATTATAGACGTAAGCCACCACGCCCTATATATTTTCTAAGATACAAGTGATATGGCAGAAAGAAAAAAAGCACTTTTGTCTAGTACTTGGTTAGCAAATCTAAAAAAAGATAATCCATTCTGCATGGTGGTGAAAACAAGTCTTTATTTACTGTATTTATTGTTCCCAGAGTCTTTGCATATTTTTTGAAGTGTACAATTAAGTGTTTTTTAATATGTTCACAAGCTTGTGCAACCATCACTACTATCTGATTCCAGAAAGAGGTAATCTAATTTTAAAAGTCATAGCTGACTTTCAAATGCAAAGACCCAGGACGTTTCCCAGAGTTTCTGAGGTGTAAGACTCTGCATTTTTTAAAAATATGTTTTTTATTTATTTAAATTGTGGAAAAGTAAACTTCATATAAAATTTACTATTATAACTATTTGTAAGTGTACAGTTCAGTGGCATTAAGTACATTTACATTGTTGTGCAACCATCACCGTCATCCACGCACAAAACTTTTGTTCATCTTGCAAAACCAAAACCCTATGTCTATTAAACCCTATGTAAAAGTTTTGGAACCATGGGATTATTAAAGCTGGAGGTTGTTATAGATCCTTGCCACTACCTCCTCATGATTTTGGTGGGAACAGTGAGGCCCAAGGAGGTGAAGCACATGCCCAAGGTCACTCGCATCAGTGACAGAGCAAGGATGAGACCAGATTCATTTATTAGGGCTGATTCTAGTGTCCTGCCTTCACTGAGTATCAAAGAAAACGACCCTCAGCTTACCTACATCCTGGCTGGGGTTTCTGTTTTGCCATGAACAAAAACCCTGCTGACTCGCTAAGATTTCTGGGATGATCTAGAATCCAAGAGGGTCTTGAGTTCCTGTCTCCAATGCTAAGTCTACTGCCATTCCTTTAGGCTTCAACAAGGCCCCTATGCTTTGAGCGCCAGGCCCCTCCTGCCCATTCTAAGGTGTCTATGCCTAGTCAATGGCGGCCACAGTGTAGGGGAAACTGAGTCATCACATACCCAGAAGTAGTCGCAGTAACTCCACTCGGTTGGTTTCAGCAGCTGCTGTTCTGGCATTGTGTCTGGGTGAGGGAATGTCACGCAGTTTATCTGTAGGACACAGAACAAGGAAAAAAAACACACAACTTCACTGGAGGGTGGGAAGAAATGGGGATGCCTTGTTCACAAGACACAGCAGTGAAGAGAACCCCCCATAGGACCAGTTGGATGGACCACTCAAGTATGCCCACAAGCTCCCATAGCTAGCATTTCACACAAGGGGCAACAGGCACTGACACCCATTCCAGAGGGGCTATGAATCAGTGCAACCCCTCTGGAGGGTGTTTAACAGGCTCAAAATTGCAAATGTCCTATGCTACTGGCCCAGCAATTGCACTACTAAGAGTCTTTCCTATGGACACATTTATTTGCACACGTGTGCAGTGACCTACAGACACAGTGCTGTATTTCACGACAGCACTACTTATAGTAGCTAAAGGCTAGAACACAACTGCAATGTCTATCAGTAGGGAAATGGTTAAACAAAGTAGGAGACAGATGGACATCTATGGAAATTATAAAGGACACAGTGATAAAGTTGATCTGTACTGATAAGGAAAGGGTGCCAGAACAGTTAGGTGGGGACAAAAAAAGCAAGAGAAGAGTATTACAATATGCTACTTTTTTTTTTTTTTAAACAAGGAGGGGACATATAGTTGACCCTTGAACAATACACAGGTTTGAACTGTGTGGGTCCATATATAAGGGGATTTTCTTCCATCTCTGCCACCTCTGAGACAGCAAGACCAATCCCTTCTCTTCCTCCACCTACTCAATGTGACAGTGAAGAAGATAACCTTATGATGATCCACTTCTAGTTGGTGAATAGGAAATATATTTCTTCCCCATGATCTTCTTAATTACATTTTTTCTATATCTTACCTTATTGTAAGAATACAGTATATAACACATATAACATACAAAATACGTGTTAATCAACTGCTTGTTACAGATAAGGTTTCCAGTCAACAGTAGGCTCTCAGTTGGTAAGTTTTGGGGGAGTCAAGTCATACTTGGATTTTTGACTGCACAGGGGGTCTGTACCCCTAATCCCTGCAGTATTCAAGAATCAATTGTACACATGTTTGATCACTTAGGTACAGAGTAAATTGTATGAGTGAGGGCCAGGGGTGAGAGGTTATCTTGCAAATTTTATATCACGATATGTATTATATGAATAAACACAGCTTAAAATTATAATCAGGGTGCATGCTGAGGCTGGGCATAGCTAAGGAGAGTGAACTGCAGAAATTTCTGGGTTGTCTTGGACTCTTCTGCTCGAACATGTCTGTAGCGCTCCCAAGCTCTCCCCACTCTGTGGAAGTGGCCCTGGCCTGCTCTGTGGAGGTGGCTTTGTTAATATTCCTGCTGACATGGCTTCAAGCCCCAGGACCTCCCTCTCCCACGGAGTTGGCTAATTTGTCTCCTCTGTGGCAGCAAGGCCTGAGCCTTATGAGTCTTTAACCCCTCCTCTCAGCTAAAGCAGCTGCCGAAGTAGACGTCAGATGTTAAGGAACGGTACAGAAAACCCTGAGTTTTGGGCCCAGGGCACAAACTCCATGCCACACAGGGCACACCAGCCAGTGGGGCACCCTCATGTCATAGAAACTGCAGCTCAGAAGGGAGGGTAACAGCCTCTGCTAAGTGCAGGGGTCAGGGTCTGTGGAGATATGTCCAAGGGGCAGATTCATCTCAGCTCTTGCCAACTGCTGTCAGATTATGCGGTGACTAGAGAGAAGCTAAAAATGGGGATTTTTATGTGAAATGTTTCAATTGTTAAGTGTTGGCAATTAATTCAAAGTTTAAAATAACAATAATCCTAATTTTGAAAAGATACCTTGTAAGCCCAACAAGCCGGGCTCAGTGGCTCAACCTGTAATCCCAGCACTTTGGGAGGCTGAGGTGAGTGGATTGCCTGAGCCCACGGGTTCGAGACCCGCCTGGGCAACCTGGCGAGACCTTATCTCTAAAATAAATCAAAAATTAGCCGGGCATGGTAGTGCGCGCCTGTAGTTCCAGCTACTTGAAAGGCTGAGGAGGAAGGATAGCCGGAGCCCAGCAAGTCGAGGCTGTGGTGGCCGGGAACAGCCACTGCACTCCAGTCTGGGTGACAGAGTGAGACTCCAACTCAAAAAAAAAAAAAAACCTAAAAATTAAAAATTAAAAAAAAAAAAGTAAGCCCAACAAACTCTTCAGTCTGTGAATTCAGGTTCATGGACCTTCAGTCAAGATCTTTGGTTTAGGAGCCTGAGGGCATCTTGAAGTAAATCTATCTTCATCCCCTCCTTGACTGTCAGGGGCACAGGCCTCAACTGCAGTCTGGAAAGAAGTCCAGTCAAAGTAAGGAGTCCTCCTCCCAGATCCTGACATGTGACATAGGCTAGGGTTGGGATGCCCACTCCAGATAGAAGCACGAAGCAACAGGGAGAATCAGGGACCTTGGCCTCTTGTTGGGGAAACATTTTCCCACAAAAGAAGAACTTTAGCATGACATGAGGAGGCCTGGCCAAAGGTGGGGCAGGACAGGTGGGGGAAATAGGTCTTGCCCAGCCTCATCTTCCAGGATCTTTTTGAGATGATCCACCCTTGAAGACAGGATGCTACTGCCCACTCCAGGATGCCCATGGAGACAGATCTTGTTAGCCTGAAGCGGGGATGGTACCAGGGGCAGCCCTGCCAATGACAAATCCTGGCTGGCTCCAAACCCTACCATCTGAAAGGCCATGGAAGGTCTGAAGAGGACTGAGACCCTTCCTTGGTACCACTCAGTCCCCTTCTCTGTTCTGGAGCCAAGGTTGAACATGCCTCAGAATCACCTGGAGGACACAGGTTGCTGGGTCCCCTCCCCAGAGTTTCTGATTTAGGAGCTCTGGGTGAGGTCCGAGCTCCCAGGTGATGCCAGCCCTCTGGAGACCACACTTTGAGAACCAGTGTTCACGATGCATTCAGCAGGGAAGGAGGCACCCCCTGAGGGAGGGTTTGTACCCACCCCCACAGAAGACCCAAAGATGAACAAGCCACAGAGCCCTGCTCTTCAGACCCTGCTTGGCCTTCCACAGAGATGCCTACTTCAGGGACTAGAAAGGGGATCGGGGGCTAGAAGGTGAGGGGTCTCAAAGATGGCCTTGTAACAGCCACTGAAGGAGAGCCAGCTGGTTTGGGGAGAGAAGTAAAGGCAGCAGGATGGGAGACTCATTAAGGACTCATCCCCCTGCTGCTTCTGCCACTCTGTGAGGACACTGGTCCTCGAAGGAACTGGCCAGGGGCTGCCCAGGGTGCCTGTCACAGCCTCTGTCCACTCTGGTTTGAGGATTTCTCTCTCCCGGCCAGCCCACACAGATTCCCCCAAATCCCCACAGAGCTCGGCACCCCCTGGTGAGCATCTAGAGAACTGCACCTCCCTGGCCTCTTCCTGGGAGGCAGTTTATAGGATGGAGAATCCTCCAGGGAGCCCTTATTCAGGCACCCTCTCTAGGGCTTTGCGTGCATTCTCATTTCATCTTCCCAGCAACCCCACGAGCAGGGAACAGCAACCTCATTTCATATGAGGAATCCGAGGATCACAGAAGCTAGTTCCAGTATTTGAATCCAGATCTGGCAGACTGCAGAATTCAAGCCCTCGACCACAAAGCTTTTCGATGGACTATTTGTTCATCCACTTCCATCCAAACATTTGAGTGGCTTCCCAGTGGCATGTGCTATGCTAGACTTTCCCAGTCACTGACATGCACACATCTGTAACAATACTTCTGATGATGGCTTATTTTTCTCCTCACCAGACAGCCTGCTCCACGGAGGCAGGGGGCCATCTTTTCCCTGCTGTCTCCCTCATAACCCGCGCAATATCAGGCGCATGGTGGTACTCAGTAGTACTCAGTAGATGTTTCTTAGTGCAACAACTAGACGCAAGGGATGTAAGGTATAATAGCCTGTGCCCTCAATGGGTCCATAATAAGTCACTGCAATTCTTTGGGAGAAATCTACCCCTGGTGTAGGCATGGGGTGCTGAGGTGGGGGGAAGGACCAGGGATTCAGGGGAGGAATCTTAGAGTAGGACTCAGGCAGAGAGAGGGGTGGGGAGTGAAAAGAGTATTGCACGAAGGAAAAGGGCACTGGGGTGTGAGGATATGCCCATGAGTGGGGAATGCGTTGCTCAGGCTGTCTGGGGTTCAGAGTCAGGGAGTAGATGAGGCTGAGGTGAGAGGGGACCTTGCAGGCATGGCCAGGCCCCCTCAGGTCCACCCTGAAGGTAGCAGGACAGTGAGAGCCATGGAAGTGTCTGGCAGGAGAGTGATGATCAAATGGGTTGCTCTCTTGGGTGAGCACCCCCCACTGCAGCATAGAGGATATACTGGAGGGAGAACATGACCATGGCCACTGGGCGGAGGGGGTGGGGGGGAGTCTCTGCAGTGACCTGGAGGAGTTGTGATGGTGGCTGGGAGTAGCATTGTCAAGAGGGATAAGTTGAACCTTGGGACACTTGGCAGATAGACTTAACAGCACCATGAAGTAAATTCAGTGACTGTCATTCAGGGGCACTTTTGCCCCTCATCCCAGGGGACATCTGGCAATGCGGAGACATTTTTGGTTGTCACAGCTGTGCTGGGACGGGGGTAGTTGTTGTTGGCCTCTGGTAGGGAGAGACCAAAGAAGCTGATAAAAACTCTACAATGCACAGGATGGTCCCCCATGACAAAGAGCTATGGACCCAAAACGTCCATAGTGCCGAGGCTGAGAAATCCTGGGATGACTGGGCTGGGTAGGGAGGATGAGCATTTCCACCCAGTGGGATGGGAGATGAGAGAAAGGTTGATGCAGAGAGAGGGAGGTGGTAACAGCGGAGGGATGGAGACAGCTATGTGTGTGCAGATGTCCAGGGAACATTCAGAGCTGAAGTGTTTAGCTGCAGTGGCCTGGTGCAAACTCATGCACAGATGAGGAAACTGAGGCAGACAGCATAACTCTCCAGCCCACTGTAAGTGTCAGAGCAGGGTCTCAAACCAGCTTCCTAACTCATGGGCAACCACTCTTATCTTTGCTCTGTCCTTCTATGACATCTATACCTCAAAGTCAAGGCTCCAGTGTCCCTGGATCAGAAGGGCTTGGAGGTCCACACAACTTCATCCTGCAGGGCTCCAAAGCCCAAGGAGGGTACAGAAGGTGAGACAGGCCTTTCCACAGGTGTCATCCTCTAGGGGTTCATACCAGGGTCCAGCTGCGTCTCTGGAAAGATCTTATCCTCCTCCCAAGGCCTCCTGGGCACAGCTAGAGGCTCAATTCCATCCTCCACCTTACAAACACAAGATACTTCCTAAGGATGTACTTTCTGTGTGTTCCACAAAAGCTAACAATGTATCAGCCACCATTTAGTGTTCTTAGTGTTTTACGTGGGCTTATTTAATCCTCACAACAGGCCTAAAAGTCAGGTGCCATTATTATCCTCATTTTACAGATGCAGACACTGAGACACAGAGAGGTTAAGTAGCTTATGCAAGATCACACAGCCTGTGTGCATAAAAGTGGTGCCAAAGTCTGAACCCAGGCGCTGTGGCTCCAGAGTCTAGGCTCTTAACTCCTGTCACACTACCTCTCCAATATACTGAGGCATAAATATGCCATGTCCCCACCCAAGGCAGGGGTCCAAGAAGGAAGGGGTGTTCAAGAACAAGTAAGAGAGGGAGTACACCTCCCCATGTGTGCTGTTCAGAGGAAGTTCCAGTAGCCAGTCCTACCATCACCTCCCTCCCCTGTCACCTCCCCTGAGGTCACCATCCTCAAACAGCTGCATCTTCACTCTCACACCAACTCTGTTTCCCCCAATCCTCAGATAAATGGAGTAACACACCCAACCCTCCTCAACTGCTGGGTCCACTGTGCAGCTGAGGGTTCTGTCAGGGCCATTCTGCCTGGGGGCAGCCAGAACCACTAGGGCTGCCTCCCAGAAACTCTCTGAGGGGTGCTAAGGGGGTGGCAGCACCCAGGAATCCACCTGGCCGTGACAGAGAGCCGCTGAACACATATGTGATGTGACCCGCCTAAGGGTCTGATGTGGGGAGGCCCTGAGGCACCCCCTCATCCATATCCTGGTCCAGCAGGAGCCTGTGTTGGGGAGAGAGACAACAATTCCCTTGCCTGGCTTGTCTGACCAGCTTGCCTGCTGCAGAGAAGAGAAGATGGTTTGATAACTGAGGGCTCCAATCCAGCAGGCCCTGAACTGTCTCCCGGAGAAAAGCTGATCACGGAGGATGTGGGAGAAGAAAGGGTCAGTGCTAGGGTTCTGTGGAACAGAGAAGACATGCTCCCAAGGACTCATCTCAGCCCACTGGCTCCTCCAGGGAGGACAGACTATGCTGTGAAGCCGGGGCTGAGGACATAGAAGTCCCCAAATTCCTCTTCCCAAGAGAGTGTGGCCGCGTGGCTTTGTTGTCTTCTTTCCTCGAACCCTCTAGATTGTGATGTATCATGCTTTTGCCCAAGGCTGTGAGCTGCCATGAGCACCTGTCACTCCCAATCACACAGCACACTCCACCTGCCAGCTCTGCACGGGTGACAGCAGGATGAAATCCAATAAGGCTGCCAGCCCCTGCCCGCTGCTGTCAAAGAACCCACAAGTCTGCCCCTTCAAAACGAGCTCCAGGTCCCGGGTAGGGAAGCAGGAGCTTCAGAGTCAAGCACCACCTTCGCCCTGGACGTACCACCCTTTGCTGCCCAGGCTTGGAAATTTCAACTCCATGGGAGTGAACAGTGTGGAATCCACATGCATGGAGAGGGAAGCTGGTGCCCCAGTCTCCTGGGAGCTGGGTCACCAGCTTCCCTCTGAGCATCTCCTTGGGAAACCATGCATTTTCGAGGATCGGAAGGAGGAGGCTGGGTACAGGAGACCAAGGGCTGGGTGGAAGGGAAAGAGTGGCAGGGCAGAAGTCTTCAGCACCAAGGCCGATGAGAAAGTCCACCATTCTGGAGATGCACGGGGCCATGGTTGCCAGGTGGTCATACTGTGGGGCATCTCCTGGGCTGGCAACCAGGAGACCTGGGTTCAAGTCCCAGGCTTTATTCCTCACGTGGTCTGCGACCTTTGGCCAGTCCCTCCCTTGTTCAGTTTTCCCAGCAAAAATTCTCTAAGGCATGAGTGTTTATTAAAAACCTTTGGGGGTGTTGGTTGAAATACAGATTTCCCAATTTGGCCCCAGAGAGATCCATTGTAGGTCTGGGGTACCATCCAAGAATCTACACTTTAAATAAGGATTTTGGAGGCCTCAAATGCCAACTACATTATGCAGAAACACTGATGTAGGTCAGTGGGAGGGCACCGAGGCAGGGATAGACAAGGTGTGCCGCCCTGAGAGCCCAGGGCCACACGCAGCCCACTCTGGCAAAACCCAAAGCTCTGGCTGAAAGACAGGGCCCAGCAGCTGCCCCACTCCATGGCCTGGGCACCGTCACTAGAAGCCTTTAAGGCAACTCTGGGCACTCTGCTTTTTTGCTTTGCATTTTGTTTTTCATCTAGAATTCTATTATTGATATGCTCCCCCCTCCCACATACTTTCTTCTCCTCTTCCTTTTCATGTATATCAGGAGACTATTGGGAGTTCCTGCTTTGTCCCAGCATTTGGGGGCATTTTGTGACAATTTGAGGTGGGGGCTGTTCTCTTGGGAAATCTGTCCCTGTGGCCCGCCCATGCCCTGCTGGTTCCATCAGCACCACCGGGAATGGTCCAAGCAAGCTGAACTGTTCTGCTCAGCTCTCAGGAGGCACACGCCACAGACACAGGGAGATCAAGAAGAGTCCCCGACCCAAGGAACCCAAGGCAGCTCCAGAAGGGCAGGTAAGAGCATAGGTTTCAAATCCTGATGCCTCCTAGCCAGATGGCTGTGGGCGAGGTGCTACTCTGTGCCTCAGTTTCCTCATTTGTAAACAGTATGATAATACTAATGTGCATAGAGCACTTACGCATGCCAGGCTCTGTTCTCAGTGCTTTACACACATGGACCCGTGTCATCCTTACACCATCCTTACAGCACAGGCGCCTCCCATGTCCCCATTTTATAAATGTGAACACTATTGTGCAGCTTGTAACTGACATAAATGACACTCTGGCTTCAGAGTCCCAGTTTCTCATCGCTGTACTATACTGATTCTATCACCTGCACCTCATACAGTGAAATGAGCCTTTTAAACACTACTTGTGCATAACAAATGCACACAAAATTGGCAGTGATTATTATTATCATTATTGTTTGCCCAACCCTCTTTTTCTTCCAAAGCAGGATTTTCAGCCTGGGTGAACCAGGCAAATGCACCCACTCTTGGTTTTACCTCCGTGGGGGTGGTCTGAAAGAGACAGAGCCTGAATTAGTGATTCCCTGCTCCCTGCTCTCCTACACGTGTGGCAAAATAGCAGACTCAGGACCACACTTCTCAGGTCTCCACGCTGTGGGCTGTGGGGACAACGGTGCCCAGCCCCTACCTGCCCAGAGCACAGGGCTAAGGTAGGCAGGTGGGGGGTGGGGCTCCTCTTCAGCCTCCACATGGGGACTTGAGGGGCATTTGGGAGGCAGACTGGCCACTCTAGGCAGAAGATGCCTGCTTCTATCAGGAACTCCCAGGAACCCTATTCTTAGGGTGCTTTCTCTTGCTTTTAACTTTGACATCTTCCAGAAGTTACCCCCGCACAAAAGCAGCCCTGCCGTGGCTGTAATTTACACGTCACATTACTTGCTGTGTGCACAGTCCACCCCCTTCAACCCACTCCCGCGCCTGCACCTTCCCCTGCCCGCCCTGCAAAAATGGCTTCGGCATCATCCAGCCACCCTCCTTCCACTCTGTCACCAGGAGACAAAAAGTGAAATGGGAAATTGACAGAGGAATGGGAGGTGGGGAAGGGGGGAAGAGGAACTTCAGCTAAATTGAATCTTTGGAACTTCCCCGTTTCCAAACTGAGCATCACTTCTGCTTGGTGGCCCACATCACCATGGCAACAGCCCAGCCATGGCCAAATGCCCCAACTTACAGCCCAACCTGGGAGGGCCCCCAGGAGCCACTTACTGTGATGGTGTTTTCTTTGCTCTGCTTTTTGCTTGGTGACGAGGATCCCAGGTTCTGGGGAGAGAGGCAAGAAACATCATCAAAGCTGTTCTCCATATTGGACAGTTTTTTTTCCCCATTCAGGTTCCCTGAGGGTGAAACGATTGCTTAAAAGCCCTGTGCTGGGGAAGTTGAGAGATGCTCAGCCTGCCGTTAACTCCTAAGTCACCATATTCTGGGCCAGGATGGGCAGGAGAATCCCCGATCCCACACTGTTCCCATGCCCGTCTGGGGTAAAGGCGAAGAGCAGAAAGCCTCCTACACGGGCTCTGAGAGAACTGCTCCAAACCAGGTCTCCCCTCCTCTCCTCTCAGTCTGTGATTTGGGGAGTTAACCCCTCCGCTGCCCTCTGCTGGCAAACGGCTCCGCATGCTGCTTGCTGCCTGAAGCGACAGGACCCACTGGGGAGAGGAGAGTTAAGGCAGATGGCAGGCCACCACCTCCTGGCACCGAGGAACTCAGCACATGACATTTTATTCGGAAACCCCCGAGTCCAAAACATCAAACCCTAAATACACATAATGTGCACTGGGGCGCTGCTCCGTCAACTCCCTGACTCACCGCCCCCCCAATCCCGTGCGCCAGGAGGGATTTCTCAGCCAAGCCAAGGCTCAGCTTCCATTCAATCTTTAGATTGCCTTTTTACATCTTTCCTGTTGCCGGCAAGAAATCCAGAGTCCCAAGTCCCTCCAAGACTTCAAGTCCTCAGCAGCTTGCCAAAGTCCTGGGATTATTCTGGTCGAGACAATTAAGGATGGCCAGCAGAAATGCCACTTTTGTCATGAAAGTTCATGTCTCTAAACAGAATGTTCAACTCTGGGTCTTTGCTGTCAAGCAATTACGGTAGGGATTCAATATCAGAGGTCCCTGTTTCCTGTCCCAAGCCACACAAGGACCTGGGAAGCAGGCTTACCCCTAAGGCACTGCAGGTGGCCATCCTGCGTGTGCCCCAGGACTTACATACAGTCTCACTCTTTCCTTGATGGAATGTAAGGATGTGGCTATCACTTTATAGATAAAGGCCAGAAAATGCATGGAGTGGCTTCTCCAGCAAGCCTTGGGGAACCAGCAGTGCCCCCCCACCTCACCCCCACTCTCAGGCCAGCACAACCCTGGACACCTGGCTGAATGAGCATCTGTGGGTGGGGGGCAGCCCCATATCAGCAAATCAGATAAAACAGGGATTTTGACTGAGTCTCTGCTAAGGCCTCATTCCCTTCTTCCCACCCAGCTTTGCTTGAACTGGTAGGTAAAGTCAACTCATAAAAACTAATATCTTTAGAGAGTCCAGCACAAAGGAACCTCATCGAGTATCCCTTTCACAGATGAGAACATGATTATTACCCTTGAGACCCTGGCCAAGGAATTTTACTTCTTTAAGCCTCAGTTTCACCATCTGTAAAACTGATTGCTATTACTGGTCCTCAAGCTTTGAAGTGCATCAGAATCAGCTGAGGAATGTGCCCAAAACAAGAATCCCAGCAGCAACTCCCAGCTGCTGGACTTGACCCAGCATGTCCTGGGTGGTGACAGCACCTCTGATGCAGAACCCAAGGACCTGACTTGGAAGCACAATGATCTGATTATCCCCTCTATGGTCTTATTTGGGGTGCTTCTACTTATGGCAACTCCTCTGGCAACCCTAACAGGCTTTTGGGCATCGTCAAGCTTGTGGCCAACTACAACTTATCCAGGTGGCCCACCCTGTAGCCCGTCTAAACTATCTGCCCCAGGGCACTTGCCTAAACTGCCCAGAGAGAAAGGCAGACAAAGGCTGCATGGCAGGAGGTGCCAGGCACCAAGAAGAGATGGGTACAGGAGTCTCTCCACAGGTTCCCTCATGCAGAGACACTGGTCATGCAAATATATGCCAGGAAGGAGGAAGAGGAAGCTCTGGGATGGATCTTGTAGTCTTCAGGAGTCTCCCTGTCATGGGCACATATTACCACCACCACCATCGCCATACTCCTGCTGTAGACCCCAGAGAGGGCAACCCATGCTCCTGCAGCTTTGACAACAGTCTTCAGGACTACATATTAATGCTGATGATGATGGTGATGAGGAGATGAGGAAGATAAGCACAAGGGAGGAAGCGATTCAAGACCTACCATCTCTTGAGTGCTTGGTTATTATGACAGGCACCCGGCTAGCCCTTTGACATACTTAATCTCATTTGATTCTTACAACTACAGCCAGTTAAATGGCATCAACTCCGTTTTACAGATCATAAAACTGAGGCCTGGAGAAGGCAAATTGTCCAGGGTGACAAGGCTAGTAACCAGAAGCCTGTATCTTTCCTCCACCTTATGCCTTCTCTCCACTTTGAGATCTGGAAAAATATCTTGTTTTCCAGGTGTCTTTGCAGTAGGGCAAAAAAGAGTTCCATCATCCAAAAACATATATTTTAGGACCACTGAGTACAAGGCTCTGTAGAATGAGGCTCGACATGGAGTCACACCTCCTCCCTATGACTTGGCCAGGATAGGAATACAGGTGATAATATTGGGGGCAGGTGCTCTATATGTGAATGTCAGCACTTTCCCGAATCTCTGCTCTATCAGCAGTGTTTGACTTCAACAACTGTGGACCAGGGTAGGTCACAGGCAATCTCAGGCTCTGTTGATGAACCATGCCTATTATTCCAACTTCATATATATATTTTATATATATATAAATACATGAAACACACACACACACACACACACACACACACTCTCTCTCTCTCTCTCTCTCTCTCTCTCTCTCACACACACACACACACAAACACTCTCATAACATTCCACTCAAAGGGCCTAGAAGGACTGATATCCCATCACAGTGATGACATCTACCAGCTAGAAATTGACTTCTAAATACTATTTGCCACTTAAAGGAACCCAGGTTCCTTTTGCTAACTCCAAATGCAAGGTAGATTGGGAATATCCTATTGTGCCGGCAGTTGAGAAAGTATTTCAAGAATGATGGAGTGATAACAAAGGGCACAGCCAGCTTAAAGGGATTCCCACAGGCCAAATCTGGGGATAATTTGAGCACAAATATGAATAATAACTACAACTGATTAACTCCAAAGTGGAAGGGAGGGGCCATTTGTTTACAGAAGAATGTCAATAAAAAACATACAAGGAATTAGATGATCATCCCTTGCAAACCCCAGTGTCAAAAGAAATTCAAGCTATGGCCATCATGGATATTCAACACTGGATGAAAAGACTGTTGGTGAACAGGATGTTCACATGATCTCACATAAGCACCTGCAGATTACTGACAAATTAGAAAGGGAAAATGTATCTCCACAAAAGGGAAAACTGGTAGTCACCCCATTAACCAAGAGCACAAACTGAATCTTACCAGCAGGGTGCTAACCTGGGAGGGTGTGCCTCCAGATGAAATGCAGTAAAAAGGACTCAACATACCTGTAAGGTATTCTTGTCAAAACTGCTTAAACTGGAGATAAGATTAAGATGGCCGACATGAGACAGTTAAAGTGAGTTTCTCCTACAGAATAAACCAAGATATGAGTTTCTTTAGCACTCAGAGAGGAATGGGCCCAGCAATACATCCCATGACTCTCCAAAAGAGAGATAATAACCACTCAGAGCAAAGAAGAAGAAAAAAATTCACTGACCTGGGCTGGAACTGGCCAGAGTCTGGCTTGCATTAACATAGTCCACCACAGCCTATGGACACAGTGGGAAAGGCGAGTGAGGGGAATTCAGAAGTTCTGAGCCCCTGCTTTGAACTTGCAGGGCCCCCTGAGCCTTCCAGGACTCCAGTCCCTCACAGAAACTGCCTTACCCACAGCCATGCTCTGTTGTGGAATGGTGCAGTAAAAAAGCCTTGAGCGGTGATGGCTACCATTTCCCAGGAACTCAACCCTTGTGGGTGGAGCAGCCGCCTTCCAGTCAGCCTGTAGGGGATGGCCCCAAGGGCAAACTCTGCAGTTGCAGACAGTTCTTGGCTGGGTGGGTTGCCTGAGAACGCCTGAGGCCCTGAGGCTGGCTGAACTCTAACATTTAGGTCGCAGATTGCCTGAGGCTAAGGTGGGAGCCAGGGTGGGACTCTGCCATAGCAATCTCTCACTCCACTTGTGAAGTCTTCTGTGTTTACTCTGCACAGCAGTGCTGCTCCAGGGGCCTGAGACTCCCTCTCAATCCCCACTAGGGTAATCAAGACACACATTGGTTGGGTGCTTTAGGTCCCTTCCCCTGCACTCCCCTTGAAGGCCCAAAACAGAGAACTTGGGGAATCTCCAGAGCCTCTCCCATGTCCTAGGCTGGCTAGGCACTTTCTTGGAGCAACACTCACCAAGGAGAAACCTTACAGGCACCATCATAGCTGGCTTTCTCCCACAAGCGCCGTCTCCTGGCTGGAGGTCAACAGTATAGCCCACCACACTGGATATAATATTTTAGCTTTTCAGAAGGCCTAATCCCAAACCCCAGTTAACATCACTTTCTAAGCCACTCTGGCCACTCAGGACACTGTGAGTCAGTGCAGGTACCCAGCACAAAACTGTCACAGCTGGCAATTGAGAAACTCACCTCACACCAAGGCTATACATAACCAAGTGCCTATGGCAGCCCCATGCCAACCTCTAATAAGAATAGTCTACCCAAATGAGAAGGAACCAGAAAAATAATTCTAACAATATGAAAAAACAGGGTTCTCCAACACTCCCAAAAGACCACACCAACTCTTCAGTGACAAATCCTAACCAAAATGAAATTTTTAATATTCCAGACATAGAATTCAAAAGGTTGATTATAAAACTGATCAACAAACTTAAGGAGAAAATTGAAAACCAACTTAAAGAAATTTTTAAAAAACTGATTCAGGACATGAATAAAAAATTCTCCAAAGAGATACACACCTTAAAAGAAAAAAAAAGAAAGTCAAAATTCTGGAAATGAAAGGATCATTCAGGGAAGCACAAAATGCAGTGGTGGAAAGTTTTAATACCAGACTAGAACTAACAGAAGAAAGGATTTCAGAACTTGAAGACAAGGCTTTTGAATCAACCCAACCAGATAATAAAAAATAATCAAGAGAATAAAACAAAGTCTCCAAGAAGTGGGGAATTACATAAAATGTCCAAACCTAAGAATCATAGTTATTCCTGAGGAAGAAGAGACAGCAACAGGTTTGTAAAACCTATTTGAGGGAATAATGGAGGAAAACTTCTCTGCCCCTGTCAGAGGTTTAAACATCCAGAATCCCAAAGAACCCCCAGAAGATTCACTGCAAAAAGGTCATCCGCAAGACATATAATCATCCAGTTATGCAAAGTTAATGTGAAGAAAAGAATTTTAAGAGAAGTAAGTCAAAGGAAACAAATAACTTAGAAAGATAAACCTGGCCAGGATCAGTGGCTCAGCCTGTAATCCCAGCACGTTGAAAGGCCAAGACAAGTGGATTGCTTGAGCCTGCAGGTTCAAGACCAGCCAGAGCAACTTGGTGAGATCTTGTCTCTACGATAAATAAAAAATTAGCCGGGCATGGTAGTGTGTGCCTGTAGTTCCGGCTACTTGGAAGGCTGAGGTGGAAGGATCACCTGAGCCCAGCAGGTCAACACTGGGGTGGCCGTGATTGTGCGTGCCGCTGCAATTCAGCCTGGGTAGCAGAGTTAGACTCCAACTCGAGAGAGAGAGAGAGAGAGAGAGAGAGAGAGAGAGAGAGAAACAGCAGCAGACTTCTCAGATGAAACCCTGTAAGTCAGAAGGGACTGGGACCCCATCCTCAATCTCCTCAGACAGAATAACAGTCAGCCAAGGATTTTGTATTTCACAAACGTAAAGTTCATAAATGAAGGAGAAATGACGTCCTTCAGAGACAAACAAATGCTGAGGAAATTTGCCACCACTAGACTAGCTCTACAAGGAATACCCAAAGGAGTTCTAAATACTGAAACAAAAGGTCAAAACACACCAGTAGAAAAACGCTGGAAATCATATAGTTCAGAGGCCTTATGGAACACCAATACCACAGAGAAAATAAATAAATAAACAAACAAACAAACAAATAAATAAAGCAAGCAATCAAATAACCAGTATGATGAACGGAATAGTACCATACATATCATTATTAACTCTGAAAGTTAATGGTCTCAATGCCCCACTAAAAATATATAAACTGGCAGGATGGATAAAAATATACAACTCAAATATCTGTTGCCTTCAAGAGACCTACTAACTCAAAAAGACCCTTGTAGAATCAAGGTAAACAGGGTGGGAAAAAATATTCCAAGCTAATAGAAATAAAAAATGAGCAGGAATAGCCATTCTCATATTAGATAAAACAGATTTTAAATTAACAACAATTAAAAGAAGACAAGGATGGATACTATATAATGATAAAGGGATTAATCCAAAAAGAAGACATAATTTTACATATAAATACGACTAACACTAGAGCCTTCTGACTTATAAAACAAATTTACTAGACCTAGAAAAAGAGATAGAGAGCAATACAATAATAATGGGAGACTTCAACACTTCACAGCCAGAAATAGATCGTCAAGGCAGAAAGTCAACAAAGAAACACTGGAGTTTAACTAGACTGTAGAACAAATGAAACTAGCAGACGTCTATAGAACATTCCATCCTCAAACTACTGAAAATACATTTTTCTCATCAGCACATGGAACATTCTCCAAGATAAATCATATGATAGGTCACAAATCAAGCCTCAATAAAGTAAAAAAAAAAAAAAAATCAAAAACATATCAAGTAATTTTTGAGACCACAGTGGAATAAAACTAAAAATTAACTCCAAGAAGAACTTGTGAAACCAAACAAAAATATGGGAACTAAACAATCTGCTTCTGAACAATCCTTGGGTCAACAATGAAATCAAGATGGAAATTTAAAAATACTTTGAAACAAATGACAACCATGAAACAAGTTATCAAAACCTCTGGGACACAGCCAAAGCTGTGCTCGGACAAAAATTTATAACACTTCAATTAAAGCCTATATTGACAAGACTGAAAGATTGCATATTGGCAACCTAACATCACACTTCAAGGAACTAGAAAAACACAAACCAAACCTAAAGCTAGCAGAGAAAAGAAATAAAGTTGATTCTTTGAAAAGATAAACAAAAAATAATAGACTGCTAGCTAGACTAATTAAGAAACAAAGAGAGAAGACTCAAATTAGTTCAATCAAAAATGAAAAAGGAGATATTACAACTGATATCATAGAAGTTCAGAAGATCATCCAAAACTATTATGAACAACTCTATGCAAACAAACTAGACAATCTAGAGGAAATTGATAAATTATTGGAAAAATACAACCCCTCAACCTTGAATCAAAAAGAAATAGAAACCCTAACTAGATCAATAATGAGTAGCAAGATTAAAACAGTAATTATAAGACTCCCAACAAAAAAGAGTCCAGAACCTGATATGGACTCACAGCTGAATTCTGCCAGAACTTCGAAGAAGAACTGTTACCAATTTTACTGAAGCTATTCCACAAGACTGGAGAGGGAGGGAATCCTCCCTAACTCATTCTATGAGGCCAGTATCACTCTGCTACCAAAGCCAGGAGAAAGTTACAACAACAACAAAAATACTGATCAATATCCCTTATGATCATAGACGCAAAAAAAATCCTCAACAAAATATTAGCAAACCGAATTCAACAGCACATAAAAAAAAAAAATACACCATGACCAAGTGCACATAAAAAAAAAATATACCATGACCAAGGCTTTATCCCAGGGATGCAAGGGTGATTCAACACATGCAAGTCAATAAACATGATCCACTACATAAACAGAATTAAAAACAAAAATCATATAATTATTTCAATAGATGTATAAAAAGCATTTGATAAAATCCAACATTCCTTCATGATAAAAACCCTCAGCAAAATAGGCATAGAGGGAGCGTGTCTTAAAATAATAAAAGCCATATGTAACAAACCCACTTCCAATGTCATCCTGAATAGAGAAAAGTTGAACACATTCCCCCTCAGAACTGGAACAAGGCAAGGATGCCCACTTTCACCACTCCTATTCAACGCATTACTGGAAGTCCTAGCCAGAGCAATCAGGCAAGAAAAAGAAATGAAGGGTATCCAATTGGAAAAGAAGAAATCAAACTATCTCTGTATGCCAATGATATGATCTTATGACTAGAGAATCCTAAAGACTCCTCCAAAAGACTCCTGGACTTGATAAATGAATTCAGTAAAAGTTTTAAGATGCAAAATCAACACACACACCAGTCAGTAGAACTGCTATACACCAATAGTGACCAAGCTGAGAATCAAAGCAAAACTCAATTCTATTTAGTCAAAAAGCTGAAATACCTAGGAATATATTTAACCAAGAAGGTGAAACATCTCTTCAAGGAGAACTACAAAACTGATGAAAGAAACCATAGAAGACCCAAACAAATGGAAAAACCGTCCATGCTCATGAGTTGGAAGAAGCAACACTGATAAAATGACCATATTACCCAAGGTAATCTACAGAGTCAATGCAATTTCTATCAAACTACCAACACCATTTTTCGCAGAATTAGAAAAAAAATCCTAAAATTCATATAGAACCAAAAAAGAGCCAAGATAGACAAAGCAATCCTAAGCAAGAAGAACAAAGCAGAAGGCATGACATTACCTGACTTCAAATTATACTACAAAACTACAGTAACCAAAACAGCATGGCACTGGTACAAGAGCAGACATACGGAGTAGTGGAACAGAAACTGAGAATCTAGAAATAAATCCAAATACCTACAACCAACTGATCTTTAACAAAGCAGACAAAAATATACACTGGGGAAAGGACACTCTACTCAACAAAGGATGCTGGGAAAACTGGATAGCTACATGCAGAAAAAGGAAACTTGATCCCCATGCCTCCCCATGTATAAAAATTAACTCAAGATAGATTAAATACTTAAATGTCAGATCTGAAACCAAAATCCTAGAAGAAAACCTAGGAAAAACTCTTCTGGACATCGGCCTAGGCAAAGAATTTATGACTAAAACTCCAAAAGCAAATACAACAAAAACAAAAATAAACAAGTGAGACTTAATTCAACTAAAAAGCTCCTGCATGGCAGAAGAAATAATCAACAAAGCGAATAAGCAACCTACAGAATGGGAAAAGTTATTCACAAACTATATATCTGTCAAAGGACTAACATCCAGAGTCTACAAAGAACTCAAACACATCATCAAGGAAAAAAGCAAATAACCCCATTAAAAAGTAGGCAAATGACATGAACAGACATCTCTCAAAAGAAGATATACTAATGGCCAACAAACATATGAAAAAATGTTCAACATCACTCATCATCAGGAAAATGCAAATTAAAACCACAATGAGATACTTTACACCAGTCAGAATGGCCATTATTAAAAAAATTTTTTTTTTAAAACAGATGCTGGTGTGGTTGCGGAGAAAAAAGAACACTTAGACACTGTTGGTGAAAGTGTAAATTAGTACAACCACTATGGTAATCAGTATGGAAATTTCTCAAACAACTAAAAGTAGCTCTACAATTTGAACCAGCAGTCCCACTACTTGGTATCTACCCAAAGGAACAGAGATCATTATATAAAAAAGACACCTGCACCCACAATTCACAATTGCAAAGATGTGGAATCAACCTAAATACCTATCAAGCGATCAGTGGATAATGAAGATGTGGTGTATATACACTATGGAATACTAGTTAGCTATCAAAAAGAATGAAATAATGTCTTTTGCAGCACTTGGATAGAATTGGAGAACATCATCCTAAGTGAACTAAGTCAAGAACAGAAAACGAAATACCACCATGTTCTCACTTATAAGTGTGAGCTAATCTAAGGATAGGCAAAGGCATAGAGAATAGTGTAATAGACATTGGAGACTCAGAAGGGGGAGGGGGAAGGGGGAGGGGGCAAAAACTACCTATTGGGTTCAATGTGCACAGGTGGGGTGGTGGGTACACCTAAGCCCTGACCAAAAACCACCTGTATCTTCCAAAGTGTTGAAATTTAAAAAAAAAAAAAAAAAATAGATAGATAAACAAAACTGCTTAACCTGATTCTAAGCATAAGAGAACAATTAGATCAAGAATGTAGGACATTCTACAAGATAACTGACCTGGATTCTTCATAAATAAATAAATAGTTGATGTGAGGACAAACAAAAGAAAAAAATGTGCGAGGGATTGAGTCTAGTTGAAACAAAAGACGAAGGCAATAATTTCTATGAAATAGTCTATCCATATAGCAGAATATTACCCAGCCATCAAAAAGAATGAAATGCTGACCCATGGTACAACATAGATAAAGCCTGAAACATTAATCTAAGTGAAAGAAACTGGTCACAAAAGACCACACATAGTATGACTCCATTTATATGAAACGTCCAAAACAGGCAACTCCATAGAAACAGAAAGTAGAATAGTAGTTGTCTAAGGCTTGAGGGGATTCTTCTTGGAGTGATGAAAATGTTCTAAAATTGATTGTGCTGATGATTGGACAATTCTTTAATATATTAAAAACCACTGAATTGTACATTTTCAATGAGTGAATTATATGGTTATTTTAATTGCATCTCCATAAAACAATGAAAGAGAGAGAAGGGGGGAGGGAAGGAGGGAGAGAGAGACACTAAAGAGACACAGCAACAGATGTCCCTGTGTGTGAGCTTGAATGGATCCTGGATTGGGAAGAAAAGCAGCTATAAAAGGGCATCTGGGGTACAATGGGGGAATATATATGTGTATATGTGTATATATATATATATATATATATATATATATATATACATACACACACACATATATATACACATACACACGCATTATTATATCTATATATATTATGACATATATTATTGAATTACTTGGGGAATCTATACATAAATGTTATTATATATTAATATATAGATATTAGGTATAGATATTATTGAATTAATGTTTTCTTAAGTATGATAATGGCATTATAATTATGTCTCCCCACCTTAGAGATACACATTCTGAAATATGTCAAGAATTTGCTTTAAAATAGGATGGGGCCTCAAGGGAGGTGATGGGAACACAAATGAACAAGACTGGCCGAATGAAGGTCATCGGTAGACTTGAATGACGGATCTGTGGTACTTCATTACAGCATTTCCTCTTCTTTTGTAAAGGCTTGCAAACGCCTACCATAAAAGTGTTTTTTAAAAACTTTCCTTTCCCTATGCTCCAGAGAACTCTTTCTCCAGTTATCTTTTAAAGCCCTCCCAGCCTGGTGTCCTGGCCCCACCTGGGTTGCTTGACTGTCACCCTGAGCATGAAAGGAAGGTGGTACCATGTGGGAAGTGCTTGGTAAACTGTAGTGGGTCATGCACAAGTGACTCAGTAAGCTTCCCCGCCGCCCCCGGCCATGTCTTCTCAGCTGCCATTTTCTCCCCCTGCAAATAGTCTTCTGGGTCCTGTCCCTTTGGCAGGTGGGATCCTGTAAAGGCCTTTGATGGCTCCCCAGGACTGTTAGGATAAAACCCAAGCTCCTCATGCTAGGCTTGTGCAGACTCCCTAGCCTCACCTCTACCCTTCCTGCACCTGCTAATTTAGTAAGCCACAGCCACCTCTTTCGGTTCTTTGAAAACACAACACTCCTTTCTGCCTCCAAGCATCCACATATGCTATTCCTTCCACCTGAAATGCTTTTCTTTCCCTGCCTCTTTGCCAAGCTAAGCCTTTGCTCATTCTTCCAGTCTTAGAATAAGTATCTTTTCTTAAGGTGTCCATCCCTGACATTTCTACTACCAACCACCACCATCACCAGGTTAGGTCCTCAGAGCATGCTCTTCCTCCAGCCCTTATCACTGCTAAAACTGCATAATCACTTATCTAATATCTTTTTCTCCCATACCAGCTATAAACTTCCATCAAGGCAGGGGCTGTATCTGCCTATGTCTCAGCACCTGGCAAAGATGCAAATTCTCAGTCGAACAAATGTCATTGAATTGCAGGGGGTGGTGGGAGAGATTTAGCATCTCATCTCTTTCTCCATTTTAAACTCCATTCTTCCCTAAGTCCAATGGGTCTCTTAATTTTCCAAGCCCTTAGTCCCCATTCACTTTGCTCTCTCCTATGTCTAGCAGGTCTTCCTGGAAAGTTCATAGGAAGTCAGAACACTTGAAAGACGATGGATCACTGGTGGACCGGCAGCAAGAGGGCCAGCTCAAACTTGCTTCTGCAAAGGCCCCAAAGACTACCCATACCCAGCCTTGGATCCTTCTTCCCTCCCCCCAAAGAGGTGATTTCCATTTACTCAGTACCCAGATAGCCAGCCCTGGGTTGCAAAACTGAAACCCTCCACTGGGTGGCACCAGATCATCAGCACCTGCACCCATCTACCTGGTCTCCCAGGGTTAGGTGGAGGAGGACACAGGCACCCTCAGGTGTTGGGCACCCAGACATCAGTCCTACCCACAACAGAACACAGTGGGGACACATTCCTGGTGTCCATGACAGTTGGGTCTGCCCTCCCCCACCTCCCCAACATTCAAATTTTCCTGATTAGTTTACTCAAGGAGGGCAGCTAGCAGCTAGGAAACACAACAGGGCTTTTCAGATGTGGACTTTTTCAGCCAGAGTTCTGTCTCTGTGACCTTGAACAAGCCGCTTTGTCCACCTCACACCCTGCATCTCAAATAGGCATGTGTTCATTGTTCATTCATTCACTCATGTTTCAATTATAATTAAGTGGAATTCTTACAAGCATGCCAAAGAATGCCATATATACTTAGGGATCCACCGTCAAGAGTAACCCCCATAAATACCTTCTTAATACATTTCTATGTTTAGCCTTCAGCACCTTGTCGAATAACCAGCCCGCAGGTTCACTAACAAGGATAAAAAGCAGTTAGCTAGCCTGGCCGGGTGGTATATACCTGTAGTCCCAGCTACTTAGGAGATTAAGACAGGAGATATCTTGAAGCCAGGAGTTGGAGGCTGCAGTACACCATGTCTATGCCTGTGAATGGCCACTGCATTCCAACCTGGGCAATGTAAGGAAACATCTTCTCCTTACAAAACTTAAAAATGTATAATGTTTTTTAAGTGGTAGCTTTTGTATCCAAATGTTTCCCTTTCGAAGTTTAAAAGAATAACATTCTACCTTAGAGTCCTGGAAACTAGTGAGGAACTGGTGTTCCGCCCTCTCCATGTACTGCATATTTATTTTTGTTACTTTGATGATACCTCAACTCCCAAGGTTATCATCCGAAAAGTGTATCACTGAAATCCGCCTGACATCAGGCACTGCCTACCCAGGCTTGAGTCTCCAGAGCTGGCCTTCCTTGAATTCCCAATATCAGTTCCTCCCTTCTAGCTTTTATTCTGTAAAATTAAGAAATTGTATCTGTTGCCTATAAAAGCAAAATGTGCTCACTTAAGGAAGTTTTTTACATAGTGAAAAGTGTAAAGAAAATAAAAATTACCTATGATCTTAAACCAAGGTTTCTTAACCGCAACACAATTCCTACTTTCAAACTGGATCATTCCCTGTTGTGGAGAGCTGCCCTGTCTGCACACTACAGAGTATTTAGTGACATGCCCAGTGCCTTTCCAAACTGGTTGCCAGGAGCACCACCTCCCCAGTAGCGAGGATCAAAATGTCTCCAGACATTACCAAATATCCCCTGATTGAGAACCACAGTTTTAGATGCAGATAGAACCATCATAAATGCACTGGTTTATTTTTCTTCCAATTATTTTTCTTCAACTAAGTATAGATTTCCTTCTCCTAAATAAGACTGACTATGCATGCAGTTGGTGTTCTGCTTTTCCAACTCAATATTAGGTTGTGAGCATTTTCCCAAATTACTAAGTTTTCTTCAAAAGAATACTTCTTAATGGCTGCTTAATATCACTAGCTGGCTTAATGTCCAGTGCCATAATCCATTTTACCCATCCCTTGCTGCTGGGCAATTAGGTTGAGTACACTATTACCATGCTATAAATAATTCCTGAGTGAACAGCTTTCCACATAAATCAGAATCCCTGGATACAATATTCCAAGAACAGACACTGGAAGAAAAATTCCTGTGTCAATGGCTTATGATACACTCTGTTAAATCAGCTTCTGAGATGTAAGTGATACCAGTAAATATTTTTTAAATGACTGAGTGACAACTTCACAGTATTTTTAGAGGCAGGGGAAATCACTGGGAAGGAAGAATGATTTTGAGGGTGGGAAGCTGTTTCCAATATACTTCTTGATGATGCCCAGAGCAGCACCAGCTTGCAGTTGTTGAAACATCAGAACTGAGGGTGACCTTTTCAGAAACACTCCCAAGTCAGGTGACAAATAGGGTTTCACTTCTAACATGTTGACAAAAGCTGTGTTGAGAAGGCTATTTGGGAGATCGGCAGGAAATACACAGAGCCCAGGTTTGATTCATGATGGATGGCATGAGCAGGGGATAGGGGGGGACAGAGAATCCAGCTGTGTACTATTGACTGTGCCTAGAGCCTCACTGCTCAGGTGTGGTCCCCAGATCAGTGGCATCACCTCACCTCAGGGCTGGTGACCTCCTGGATCAGAACTGTCATTTTACCAAGAGGCTCAGGTGATTCACAAGTCCATCAAAACTTAACAAGTCCCGATCTACACTCACATCCAAATTCTTTTCCAGAGTTAACTGAACTGGATCTGAGCCCAATACTCAGCCCTTCTAAGAGAACAATTTAATAATGTTTTCAAAAATTAACACTCTTGTCTGTATTAAAGCTGAGTGTCACAATTCAGCCGATTGTACAAACAGGTCACAGCGTCTTTCCTTCAGTGACTGCTACAGAGAACCCACTGCACAAGCAGCTATTGTTAGCACCAACATCAGCAATATTATCATCATAATCATCATCAATTATCACAATTGTCATCATCACCACTACCCCAGGGTTCTGGCATTTTAATTTCTAGAAAAGGGTGGTGGAGCTTATTCATTAAGAATATCTTATTGATAATGTAAGGGTAGACTACATAAGACTCATCCTCAGTTTCTTAGGCATAGCTTAATGGAACTGGAAAAACTATGGGAGCTGGCATCAAGGTCCAGTCTCACCCTCAAATCATTATGTAAGCCTGCACAAGTCCCTTAACTGGTCTGAGCCTCGGGGACCTCACGTATACCACGGGAATGGTACTGACATCTACCTCACACATCTGCACAAGCATCTACTGGGACAGCAACTGAGAAAGCAGTTTGGAAATCTTAAAACATACTCCCACCTCCTTCCATCCATAGCTGTCTCTTTGCTAGCTTATCAAATGAGATTCACAAATTTTATTAAATTCCATTCTGGGTAAAGTCTGGGGGCAAAATGGGTAACGCAGAGAAAAGGAAAATGGCCTGGTACATCCACACTCTCCAAGTGATGGGGAAACCTAGATGCACTTGTCAGGAATCCAGACCGCAGAATGGGAACCTCTGCCCTAAGTGTTACAATCCCATAGCATCTTCCCCTCCTCCAAACCACGTACGATTTCTAGAAAACAAACAAGCTACAATCATCCAACCCTTTCCCCATCAGGAAACATTGGAACAACCCAGATACACCAAGCACTTTCTACTTGTGGGTCAAAACTGCACTGGTCACCTGAACTCCCATGAAAGACCTGTCTTTTTTGTTATTTTCTGGACAGATAGGATCTTGCTATGTTGCCCAGGCTGTTCTCAAACTCTGGCCTCAAGAGATCCTCCCTGCCTCAGCCTCCCAAAGCTCTGGGATTATAGGCATAAGCCACTGTGAGCCTGGCCCTGAATCCATCTCTAATGAAACCTTCTTGGGCCTACATAAACAGCTACCCCAACCTCCCTTAATGGGACCCCTTACCTGGGAATCACCGGTGGATTTTCGGAGACTCATGTGGGCAGTCTCGAGGGTGCACTGAGGTCCCTGAGGCATGGTATCCATTCACTGCAGGGACAGAGACATGGCTCAGATGCTGTGCAGGCCACAGACGAGCGCCCCTGCCCGTTGGCCTTTGCAGCCCCTCTCCCACCTCCTTCCCTGGCTCTGAGAGGTCTTACATGGATAGAATCAGACCTCAGGATTTATTAGTATCTGCAGAGCTGGAAAAGTGTTGAAAGCAACTCTCTAAACCTTAGCCCCCAAACTGCTGAACTCTCAGGGAACTGAGTTTCTTCTCAAGCAAGAGGAATGCACTTAACAGGAAGTGAGGTCACTACAATCCTGTTGCCATCACCGCAAATACTGCATCAGTTGCAGTCATAGGTACCAATCAAGGGTTCGATCTCTCGCCATACAGTCAGGCATCCATCTACCACCTTCCTACAATTCCCTCCACCTCTTTCTAAGGAACCCTCAGAGCAGTATAATGTGGGTATCATGGAAAGAGGATTGGATTTATTGGTTGCCATGACTATATGTATTACTGGCTCTGCCAGTTAATAGCTAAGTGATCATTTGCACTTCATTCTCAAGTCATGGTTTTTCTAAAATTAAAAAAATAATAATCTGAGGCTCTAAAATTCTAGTTCTAAACCCCTAGAACTTTATGTCTCTTGGGGGACACTCACTCATGCTCCCAATGCATGTTGATAAACCTGCTCTCCAAGCGGCAGAGGGAGCCCTAATTTGCAGTATCTGCCGATTTCTGTGGCATAAATACGCCCACTATGGCCAGTTTCAAGACCCCAGCACCACTGCATGCTCCTGACATCACAAGTTCACACTGGGACCCACGTTAACTCAGTTCTCAGAGGTGGTACTGCTCCCATATGAAGATATGTGTAACTACATGAGTTTATGAGGAAAGTAGTTTCTCCTCAGTAATCCTTAGGTTCTGTACCTGAAAAATGAGCATAACTCAATCTAGTCTCCTGACCTGTCTTTGTTGGTATCACAATTCAACAGGAAATAATTGTAAAAAGTATGCAAAGTTGTAAAGTACTTTGTTATAAAATGGGAAGGGTAGAGAAAAGGAGGGCCATTGCTTTGTTCCTGAATTGAGTTGCTGTGGGCCACAAGCCTGAATGATCTCTGGAGATCAGGAAAGCATGCCACCCTCGTACTCCAGGCTTGGAGAAATTGCCAATACATATACACAGTACAGGTCAGTCTGGAGGAAAATACACACACTGATGTCCAATTCATGATCCTTCTGGAGATGGCTCTGCAGTATGGTGGGAAGCAAAGGAGAGAATGGCTGCAGGTCACCAACATGTACTCATCTAGAGTGACGAGGGCTGGCAGAAAGCAACAGGCAGTGGGGTGATAAGGACTATTCCATGGAGAACCTTTCTCATGCTGAGGGATGTATTCCACTCTCCACCACCTGCAGTGAAAAATTCAGGGCCATCTACGAGCACAGCCATACTCAACAGAGTGCCTGTGGACAGCTGGGCTTCTCCTTAATCTATAGAGTTTGGCCCCCATTCCAAAAAAAAGGTGGGCACATACATACCAAGAAAACAGAAAAGCAGGTGCAGAGCAGGTCCCTCACACCATGGAAGCTTGGGGACGCAATAAGACACAACAGATTAGTCCCACAGGGCCAGCTACAGGCCTGGTCCAATCCCATGCCTCTTGGGTGGCTAGCCAAGTGCTGGTAATATCCACCCATTATACAGGCAGCTGAAGAGCAAAGACCAAGATGTAACAGCATTCAGGAGAATGCTGAGAGGGCAAGGGAGCATCAACTCAGATAGGCATAAAGCTATGCCAAGTAAGGCATTAGACTGATAATAAGTACATCCCACGATGAAGGCATAACACTCAAGAAATTTTATTTATCAAATAGCATAGTATCCAAATGGATGAAACACAAATGCTGAAAATTCTAAAAGCAACAGTAGAAAACCTCCCCATGCTGCTTTCAGTGTCGAACTGATTCATAGACAAAA
Organism: Tarsius wallacei; assembly: GCA_963574415.1. Lineage (NCBI taxonomy): Eukaryota > Metazoa > Chordata > Mammalia > Primates > Tarsiidae > Tarsius > Tarsius wallacei. Next base: position 1,669 of record CAUYQG010066997.1, on the reverse strand, counting down.
GCAAGGAGCAAAGAGGACCTGAGTAATTAAACCTGAAAGGTTGATCTCAAGAGATACATTAAACATCGCATCCTACAAACAAAGATAACATCTTCTGCCAGGAAGCCCAGGAATATTTAAAAAGTTGGCCATATTTAAGTGACAAGTAAACTGTCAATAAATGGCAAGAGGCATAAATAACACAGGCCACATTCTTTGACCAGAAAGCAATAAAAGTAGATATGAATAATGGAAAAATAAATATACAACATTCCCCCTCCTCCAACTCCCAAGCACTTGGAAATTTAAGAAAATGCCCTCTTAGACAATCTCGGGTCAAAAGGAATTTAAAATGGCAATTACACAATACTTAGGGAATAAGAAAAGGTGCATACCTAAACAAATGGTTATTCCATTTGGACTGAATTACACGTGGAGGAAAATCCATAGCCTTAATTATTTCATTACCAAACCCAAAGGAACAAAAATAAATGGACTAAACATTCAACTTAAGATTTTAGGGAAAAAATTCAAAAGCCCCCTCACCCCCAAAACAAACAAACAAAAACAGGAGAAAGGAATATAAATATGGCAATAGAAATTAATGAGTGAAGAAACAGGATAACATTAGCCAGTTAGGGCTGGTTCTATGTGCACACACATGGGATGATGGGGGATGGAGACAGCAATCACAACAATTAAAAAAAGTAGATAAGCCAGGGTAATTTGAGAGTAAGAGAGAACACAAATGCTCAGAATTAGGAATCAGAATGAAAACATAAACATAATCAACAAGTAGAGGTTTTTTTTAAAATGCAAGGACATATGACTTATAATCCTACACTATTAAGCACCAAACCTTCCATAAGACTCAAGTTATCAAAATAGTTTCAAGGGATCCCAAAAACACCAAAAAAGAGCAAAACCTTTGAAAAATTGTATGCTCCCACTTCCCACTCCCCACAAAAAACACTGGACCCAGATGGTTTTGTGGGCAAATTCATTCACACTCTCAAGAAAGAAATACCTAAGCACAGAAACCTGTGGCAGGCTTCCCAGCCTATTTTATGAAGCCAACATTACCCTGATCTAAAATCAAACAAAGACAACACAAATCTGAATTATGCAACAATGAAACACATGGGTTTTCACCTGAGTGGTTAATCAGTCTCTATCTCTGATGATGCTGAATCCCTGTAAACCAAGCATGGCCCCAGATCCTGAGGGGACTGTAACTTACTCTATCCCAGACCTTCCACTCAATTCCTGCTATCCCTTCGGCCCCAACACCCCCCAGGGTCACAGCAGCCAGAAACTTTCTAATGCAGAGGCATTCTGCCCCTGATCCAATCCCTTGTTCTCATTTCAGTTCTGGTCTGTCAGCTGTTGGCTAATTAAACTCATGTCAAAACAATTACTAGGAAAGAAAAAATAATTTTCCATTCGACCATTTCTCCCCACATAGCAGCTCTCCTTGGACACCCTGTCCTGCTGCACTTCACTCGAATAATCCCGGGCACACAGAACACACTTCTCAGTGGAGATCTGGGCAGTGACGGCCCACGAGATCCTGGTAAACCTCACCACGAGCCTTCTCTGTCGGCATTACACATCCTCTGGGCTCCTGGCTCACCAGGGGTCAGCCACGAGAAAAAGGAGGCCAGAAGTGGGTGCTTCTGGGCTAGCCTCA